>JAGGNH010000075.1:0-269512 GCA_026586065.1 Dioscorea zingiberensis | reverse complement strand
AAGAGGACTTACACTCTCTGTTTGATCTTTGTAAAGTCGGATCTATTAGAGATGCCCTACCGAAATTAAAAAAAAAAAACCTTCTCGAACTTGTCCACCATTGTCTCCATAGGGTTGATTAGCATAAAACCTAGGGCCTCAAGGACTCTCTAGAGTCCATTGAGGGAATGCTTGTCTTGCTAAGACTCTAGAACATGGTATGTGGGTGAAAACACTTATCTAGAGGCTGCGATGACATTATGCAAACTCTAGTTCACAGTGTGAAAATAGGAGAATACACACACTTTGGTGGTGAACTTGAAGTGAGCAAATTCATTATTACTATTGCGGAGGTTGAACACTTATCATCTCTTTTACTTTTACTTTCATTTGTCTGTTTGCTTGAGGACAAGCAAATGTAAGTGTGGGGATATTTGATAAGCGTTCAATTGAGCATATTTACATACCATATATATACTTATTTTCATGTCAAATGCAATGATTTGTAGCTGTACTTAAAATGCTTCATATTTTGTAAGCAGGCGTAAATAGGCCACTCCGACGAAAAGGAAGCATTCACCCACAAGATGAAGAACAAAGCGAAGCAATTTTGAAGTAAGCAGGGGGTGAGCGGCCTCGTGAGCGGCCGTTCACACACAGGTGCAAAGCGGGCATAAATAGAGGGTGAGCGGCCTTGTGAATGGCCGTTCAACCTCCCGTTCGAAGCGGTGGGAGATGAACGGGTGATGGCGGCGATTCACTGCGGTTGAGAACAAAGGCTGGGAGGTGAGCGGGATGATGAGCGGCCGTTGACACGGTTGAGCGGTGGGGCTGAGCGGACTGATGATGGCGGCAGTTCACGAGGCCGTTCATCGTAACTTTTTGCAATTTCATGGGCCCAATCAAGGGTAATGTTGTAATTTTTTTGTGAAGCCCTAATTCACGGGTATAAATAGTTAAGTATGAGAGTTGAGAGATAGTTTTGGTGAGAGAAGCTAGAGGAGAGATTAGGGCTTGGGGGGTCATCTCCCCCAAATCTTGATAGTAGAGAACCCTTGGAGTTGCAAGCATTGAAGGTAATGGTGTTCTCCATTAATCTTTCATTGTTTTGTAAGCTTTCCTATTTTGGTTTGAGTTCCTCATTTATGGGGAACTAATCTATTAGTACTTGGGTATGTTGAACTTTTGGATTGAGCATTAATAACATTGAATGTTTATGATGATTTGTTGGTACCTTCTTGAATGTCTAATGAATGTTATGTATTGATTGTAATTTCATCACTAGAAATTACTTGTGTGCAATACAAGGGTAGAGCTAGCGCCTCCTTGTATTAGGAACTTGCTTCATTAGAGAGTTTCATGAGTATACCGAGGAATCGGGTACTAGATGGGCTTAACGACTCTTTCATACTAATTCACCCCATGATTCTTCCAATATATATAAAATTCCTTGAGCCTCATATCAAGTCCTAGGAGACTAGTCATCCAACCACCTTGGAAGAGGGGTTGGGTGTAATTTTGGAATGACCCCTTGAGCTTCATATCAAGTCCTAGGAGGCTAGTTGTCCAATCACCTTGGAAGAGGGATTGGATATAATTTTGGGACTATTGGCACAAGAAATACCAACTTTGATTCATAAACATCCTTGCTTATCTTTAGAATTGAAATCCAATAGGGATACATACCCAAGTATCCTCTCTTGCCATTGATTTATCCCAATCAATCCTCAAGTTTCAGTTCTTACTTTCAATCCCTTCTTAGTCCTTTACTTTTAAAAACCAAAACTCCCCAAATTACCATTTAGACTAGGTTAGTAAAACTTGGTTTACACTTAGCAATCTCTATTCCCTGTGGTTCGACATCCGACTTCCATAGTCCACTTTATTACTTGATCACGACCCGTATACTTGCGGAACACATCCCATCAGGGGTCACCCAAAACTCTTCAGGAAATACAACTGCTTAACGGACGCCTAGCGGCTCTGGGAAGGTTCATTTCTAAAGCCGGCGAGAAGAACCTCCCACTTTTTCAAGCCTTACGAAAAGCGCCAAAAATGGAGTGGACAGAAGAATGTGAGAAAGCCTTTCAAGGACTTAAAGATTATCTCCGATCGCCTCAGCTGCTAGCTAAGCCGCAAGTAGGGGAAGAGCTCTACATCTACCTGGCCGCTGCTCCTCGAGCGGTCAGCGCCGTTCTTTTAAGAGAAGACAAGGGAGTTCAGAAACCAGTTTATTACACAAGTAAGATCCTTAACGACGCGGAGTCGAGGTATCTACCACTTGAAAAACTGGCTTTCGCCCTCATCACATCCGCACGAAGATTGAGGCCTTATTTCCAAGCTCACAAAGTCATTGTGTTAACTGATCAACCACTAAGGCAAGTTCTCCATAAACCTGAAAATTTTGGACGTCTAGCCAAGTGGGTAATAGAATTGGGTGAGTTCGATCTCACTTATAAACCTCGAACGGCCATCGAGGCTCAAGTGCTAGCAGACTTTATAGCAGAGTTAACCATGCCGACAAGTGGAGATGAGATCCCATCAGCAAATCCAGAAGAAAACCCTAGCATCCCATGGCTCCTATATATCGATGGATCAGCGACGGAAGAAAAGTCAGGGGCCGGTTTCGTCCTTTATTCTCCCTCTAAGTGGAAGATTGCAAGCGATACTCAAGTTTCAATTGAGCAACGAATAATGAAGCCGAATCTGAAGCCCTAATCAGGACGCACTTGGCGAGGGACTCGAATTCAAAGACATCTGCATGTATATTCCGACTTACAATTGGTCGTAAACCACACCTTGGGTAGTTTCGAAGTAAAAGAGGAAAACATGGTCAAATACCAAGCTGTGGTAAAGAAAATAGTTTCATACTTCATTTACTTCCAGATTGAAAAAATCGGCCGAGCACAAAATGAAGAAGCAGACGCCTTGTCTAAAATGGCCACGATATCCAACGGAAATACAGAATCCTCTTTTAACCTACAGTACCTTCCCACAAAGACTATTGAAAGGCTCGAAGAGGAAGTACAAAATACAACAGAAGAGACAAGTTGGATTGATCCCATTAAAAACTACCTGCAAGGTGGACCTTCACCATCCAACAAAACGGAAGCCAGACGGATTTCATATAGATCTGCTCAATACACCATTATTGGCGAAAACCTATGCAAAAGGTCCTATACACAACCCTTCTTACGATGCGTACATCCCAAAGAAGCCAACTATATTCTGCAAGAGATTCACGAGGGCATCGGAGGAGGTCATATAAGAGGCAAAGCCTTGAGTTACAAAGTCCTGCGACAAGGCTATTATTGGCCAACATTAACTAAAGATGCAGTGGCATTCTCAGTAAATGTGATGCACACTTAGCGGCATTCAAGATCCAAAAACCGACCGCCTATCGCTTACACCAATTGTCGGCCCTCGACCATTTTGCTATCCGGGGTTGATCTTCTAGGGCCATTTCCTACTTCAACTCGGCGGATGAAATTTCTAATAGTTGCTATAGACTACTTCACCAAATGGGTAGAAGTTGAGCCCTTGGCCAAGATCACGGAAAAAGCGTGTCAAGGATTCTTATGGCGAGCGGTTGTCATCGATTGAATTCCGGTTGCCTTCATTTCGATAATGGCGACAATTTGATAACAAGGCTTTCAAAAGCTTTTGTTAGAGCTCGGAATTGAATCGAGACTAACACGTAACACATCCTCAAAACCAAATTCCGCCGTAGAGGTGACAAACCGCACCTTGCCCCGCACTGGAAATCCCCGCCCAAAAATGGAACCAATTGGGTGGAAGAATTCCGAGCCCTCCGGGCCTACTGTGATAAATCGCAAGAACTCCCAATGCGGGAAAGCCCATTTTCTCTTACTTTCATGGGGCCTGCCGTCATCTCCGCCAGTAAATAGGAACGCTTCTACCCTTGCTTAACACAAATGCACTTTCTCAATAGAAGAAAATGAGAAAAATCTCCTCGGTGCTTTTAACTTGATCTACTCGAAGAACGTAAGAGAAACTACGGAAACAAAGCCAAATTTGTTATCCATCGCCAAAGAGTAAAAAGGTTCTACGACATAAGGCTTAAAAGAGTCTTCTTCCAAATCGGGTGATCACGTCCTCGAGAGAAAATGAATTCCAAGGAAAAAAAGCCTAATCTGGGAAGTTAACTCCTAACTGGAAGGCCCCACGTCAATCGTAGAATTGCGGTTCGAGCAAAAATCTACCATCTAGTAAATATGGAAGAAAAAAAACGCTCAAGCGCCCATTTCCTACGCCTTCTAACAACACCCCACACGCTTACTATCGAAAAATCGTAGAAGTTTCCTTAAATGTCTCATGGAATAAAGGGTCAAGTCTTTTCCATTCCATACAAAAATGAGGCAAGTGAAAATCCCATTCCATACAAACAATCACAAAAATCCCATCCTACCAAGACGAGGAAAAATCCCATCCTACTCAAGACGAGGTGGAAAATCCCATCCCTAGGAGATGAGTCGGAATTATCCTGCCAAGCGATGTTTTCTACCTCTCATCTTGTGGTAGAAACAAGGCAAGGCAAAAAATCAAGATTGAAATATGAGGCAACAATCTTGGTCTACTCTAAGGCCGTGGATCTTACTCGACAAAATCAAAGTCCTACGACATAACCAAAGAAGAGAGAGGAACCTCGCTTCAAAGTTCTTAAATGCATTAAGGGTAATCACTACCGAAATAAATCTTCATCAACATCAAGGTTTGTATTTCACTTCAGTTTGTATTATACTTCATATAAATAGAAATTACATTCCAAAACGACTCAAAGTATCTAGAAGAACATAAAAAAAAACCTAAAACCTAGGAACTAGGGCCCTCGGAATGATCGACGCTTCTAATCGGGCCGGAGGAACTTGAGATTTGAAATTCGGCGGGGGCGTGAGCAGAAGCCTCCTGCAAGTTTCAATCAATTCTGTCGCTCTTTTAGCTCCGCGGAACTTCTTCAAGACTCGGCCAAACCCAAATTTCACGGACAAAACTTCAGAGGGAGGGATACGTATGCCCACCGCTATACTATTAATCGAATAAATGTGGGTGGCCCTTCTTTAGCTTCTACTCTAAGCCTAAGTAGGCAATTTCCTTCTCTAACTTATCCAGCCGGCTCTACTAAATCCTTGACTCTCTTATGAGTCGGATTTAGGAGCTGGGTCGGGCAGGTGGAAGCTAAGTCTTCTTTAAGTGCGTCACACCCCTTTAGCTCTTCCAACTCCCCACGATCAAAGAGTAAGTTCAAAGATTTTTCATATCTTCTCGCATTCCAATCGGGTTTCAAATTTTGGGCCTATCTTTGAAAGCAGATTTGAGTTCTTTCTCCAAACCAGTTAAAATTGTCTTGTAGCTTTTAAGATTCTCCCTCAGTAGTATAAGAGAACCCTCGAATTTAATATCAAAATACTTTCAAATCGCCCTTCTCCCTTCCCACAACACAATTATTGAAGTCGCCTAGCTTTTTCCCCTCTCAAAAGCATGGATAATAGCCACCGCTTCCCTTTCTCTTCCTTTCTTCTTTCCTCTAAAGCCGCCACCTTTTAGAGTTTAGTCGACGCATTTCCAATTCTATTCATTTTCCATCTTCGGCAAGTCCTTCTTTATTGTAAAGATTGCCGACTTCAATTCTGGCCCGATTCAGCCGCCATGTTCTACAAAATAAACAAATTATCGACGCTACTACCTAACTAGAAAGGACTAGAAAATAAAATAAGAATAGCTCTTACCAACATGACCGAATGGAATAAATGGGAGGCGGTCTCTTCCCTTCCGCGTTTCCAAGTTCTGGAAGAGAATCGCTCGGGCCTCATGGCCATCAAGACAGCTTTTTACGATGGCGGCGCCTAGGAAAGGGATAAACTCGTGAGGGCAACTCCTTCCCTTGAGTTGCCGCATCCCCTCAAAACTGAAGTCTACTACCCTCACTATCTGTTATCGGAGAGCCGCTTCTCCTGCTCAGCCTATATGAACTGGAAGTTACTTGAAACATACTCTTAAAAAAGGATATTATAAATATGTTCTCACCTCTACAAGAAGGATATCTTCCTACCGACTCAGAAGAAGGACCTTCAAATTACGACATGTGCCTGTGCGCATTCTTTTCCTGACTATCCACTATCTCCGAGGCTTAATGCCATGTTCTCCTTCTACAATTCCAGGACCCAATGCGATCCTCGGAATTCTTTCTCATTGTCCTCCTCTCCCGCTAGGACCCCCTGCAGATCAGTCACTTCTTTAACCCCTTCTCGAAGAAGAGTCAGTCTCTTTTCTCTTCCTTTTCTTTTTCTCCTCTTTTGAGGTATCAACATCTTTGCAAGACGCCAATTTCTTTCCTTAATTTGTGCCCACGTGCTTTATGAATCTCTACCCCTTCAAAGAAGCCGTAAGACCCTTTTTAACGTAGCCTCAAGTCTTCGGGCTTCTATCGGATTTTCTCGCAAAATAAATTCGAATAAGGTTAGACATCACAAGTCAAAATCAAACTACAAATTGGCACTGAAATGCGAGTCCTACCAAGTAGACACTCATTAAAATTCATACATTTAAATTCCAGGTTTTCCTTGGTAAAAATGTATCTATATAAACTATGTGATAGTCAAGCCATTGTTTTAAGAAGATTTCCCTCTTCTTTCGCCATCTCCCTCATAAGTAAAATGTCCGCTACGGAACCTCCTTCTAATTTTGTTCGAATATCCCACTGGATTTACATCTAACAAAGAAAAACTTACTCTTCCATCGCTTAACGGAAGAAGGAACTTTCCCTAGAAACTTTCTCCCGTAGAGCGAGCCGAGAAATAATACCACCTAAGCATTAGACTCCAAACAAAGACTAAATAACAAAGGAACTAAATCTGACAAATGTCGGATTTACTCCCATAATTCTTAAAAACCTAACAAGTCCGCTGAAGCAAAATTTCCAAGAGTTCGGAGTTAAGCTGAAGGACACAAACTATATTCCCTTCTAGGATCGCCTCTTTAGTAAAATCAGGGAAAAGGGAAGCCTTAAGTCCTACCAAAGAACGCATCCTCGATAGACAGCTTATCTCCCCTCTATAGGAGCACTCGCTCTCCGCCTTCAACAAGGAACACTAACCTCAAATGAGAGAGGTTTATCTCATATTTCTCTACCGGGTAATCTACATTCTTACTCCTTCCTAGAAGACTTATGAACGTGATCCCCACCTCTACCCATTGCCCTAGGAGGCAGGGTGAACCCGCTAACTCGAATCTGGAACGCTTCCCAAGTTCGCCGCCTCTAATCGACATGTAAAACCGTAGAGCGGACTCCGAGAAGGAATCAAGGACTCATGAGAAGAACTAGAGGATGAAGATGCAAAAGACTTTCAGCCATTACCTTAGGAAAAGTAAAGATAAGAAAAACGCAGTAAAGCTCAAAATCAAGGCTCACGGAGAAGTGGAAATCAAGAAGAAGACGCGATTCGACTTTTCGACACAAACTTTTCTCAGCCTCGCACATTTCGCTTAGTATACTAAGCGCGGCAACGTAATCCCCGCCGCTAGATCTCGTGAAGCTGTATCTGGACAAAAACCGCTGAACCAAAGGTCCCCTCTAAATCAATCGCTCAAATAAGCCATATTATTACTTCTCCGAGAAATCCGGCCCATCGCCAAGATAATACCAAGTAAGCCGCCCGCAATACATCGATAATCGCGCTTCGTGCATCATGCCGCTGACAAAACGCGCATTACCGCCGCATGACACGCCATATCCCCCTTTAATACAAAGCGATGCTGCGAGAGACACATGTCCCTCAAAGGAATAATGAGCACCATACTCATAGGACTACTATCATAAAAGACAAAGCAATACACTCCAACATAGGATCGCTAGTGATTGCCTTCATAAATACATCGTAAAATTCAAGAGTAAGTACAACTATACTAGATACATAGCCGCTCCACGTGCATCTCCTAGCTAAAATATCCAGCGGATCCATCCGAAAACACGCTTCTGGCGTTATTCTCTGAGGAGCATTTACCTTAATTCTCGCTAACCTTCACCGCCCTCGCTATCAACAGGGAAAACCTCGGCCGACACGGGACGGCTGCAGGGACCCACCTCTCTACGCAGCCGCCATTTCCCAACATCACCCCAAACCCCCAAGCGCATACCTCTCGCAGAGATAAGGGCCAATCACAAAAGATCCCCGCCTCCACGTCATCATCATCAACATAGAAAGCTTCCCATCCCGCATCAATACCATCGACCGCATCCCCTCGCTAATCACATCGTATGGGACGGCTATACGTACAAAATTGCTCGATTCTACTAAATGGAGGGCTAGACAACCCTACCCTACCCGGGAGAGATGTTCAGAAAAAGAGGCTTTGGAATTCAAGTAAGTGACGAGAACACTAAGTAAAAGTGGAAAATTTATAAAAAGACAAGTTTATGAGCCATGATACAAAGATGCAAAAGTATTTTATAAATTCAAAACACACCGGCCCATACAAGCCTCTTAAATAGAAAAACATATAGCTTATCTATAGACTAAAAATTCTCGAGAAAAAATCTAATTTTCGATTGAAAAACAAAACAACACAAATGAAAGTGCCCAAGTTACTCCATTAAAGCATACACGTGTCTGTGATGTAAACCTACACCCAATGAGACACTCCAAGTAGAATTAAGAAAGATAATTTGTTGTCGAATCCAAGCCTTAAAAAGCGCGATGAAGCCCACTTCTCGCTCAGATTTTCGAACAAGTACACTTGGGGGATTAGTGCTACCTGACAGATTTGGTAAAACACGCTGTCGCCCACCTTAAATCTTAAACGGTAATTCAATTGGCCATACATGGCCACTCAGTTCCCCTCGACCACGCCGCAATATCACCTGGGTCATCCTAGTATAATTCCGCTCGGCATAAAGGTAAGGCCCAACTCCTACAAGGCAAGTCCGGCTTATGTAATTAGGGCTCATAGCCGCTTAAGTAAAAATGTCTCACGCCTCAAGCACAGATAAGTAGATATTATGTACCTCGCCTCTATAGTAGGCGTGACATTCTCTACTTACCTACGTGGTACTCTACCTACATAGCACATGTGTGCTACCTACACGATGGCGCATATTTCTTACCGCCTTACTGGAGCGGTTTATTTACCGCCTCGGGGGATTTAGCATTCACGGCCTTCCCACCGCCTTCCTGTGAGATCTTTTTCCTAAACCGCCTTTGAATAGCTATAAAGGAAAGCCAACGGACAAAGAGGAGGGGGAGAAAGGGAGAGTGAATAACTTTATGCTTAAATAAATTCCTTTTAAAGCTCTACTTAAGCATTCGGAGCGCTAGATCCAGGGCGTAAGTAAGGCCCAATCCCGGGACACTTTTCATCACAGTATCCTATCACAAATTCACTCCAGCATTCCCCGGTAAGGCATCTCCTCGCTTAGAATCTGAAGTGTTTTTCGCCCACACCTAATTATAAATTTCAACTGCTACTGCAAAAGACTCCGACTTAATCACGCAGGCTGCCAAGAACTAAAGTGTGAGGAGGACCAGTTTTTGGCATCAACATGTTTGATTGAGGTGTTGTATTTTAGCTTCTCACTGCAAAAATAATAGAAACATTTCCCATCTTTGGTGATGACTCAGGTAGGCAAATCCAATTATGTCTTTACAAATTCTCCTATGGCAATTCATAGTTTATTTAGTTTTCTTTAACACAACCAAAGTTGTGAAAGATCAATGCTTGATTTAGGAAATCGTAGAATTGTTGATAGGCTTTTTAAAGTCAAAAAAAGAATGAACTCAGTGATTATATAGTTTGCAATATTACAAATTATTCATTATGATTCCATCTTTTATCTAGCTCAAGAGATATAAGCTAAAAGAGCAAGAGAATGAGTGGTTATTTGGCTTTCAATATACCAACTGGTATTTGTCATTCCTTGTATTTCATATATAAAGGAGTACATGTATACAAGGTTGTTAGCAATGTAGAGATAGTTACCGATCTCTATTAACAAGGGAAGTTTTCTTTAAGGCCTGGTAGTATATAGATCCTATAAACAAGGGATGACTCAATAAGGGTTCCCAGCTCTGCGAAGTATTCTTTTACATTATCAGTATTTCAACCTTGAAAATGCAGTAGTAGTTGAAAATGCAAAAGTAAAAATTTTACATTACTACCTTCTCACAATCCTTCCTTTAAATTCCTTTTGCTCTTTGTAAATGATTTTAGTTGAATTTCTTTTTATATATATATATATGCGTTTCAATTATAGTTTACAATAACTTTAAGCCATTTATATTTATTATTCATTCTTTTATCGGTGCATCAAACTCTTGTAGTCCCGGTGTGCTATATATTATCTTGTTGTAAGAAATCATCATTTGGAGGAAGAATTACATGGTGGGTTTAGACATGCCAATTGATTATTCCATAAGTCAAAAGAAAAACGTCGTTGAGGGCACACCTCCCAAAAAGAAGCATATAGATCGTAACACTAAAAACGCTCTAAGTCCGATCGAATACATACCAACTTTTTGGGGTAGTGTATGCAAAATCATGGGAGGCTCGGTAGCACGGGAGGATCTTTTTTATAAAAAGGAAGTACCATGCGGTTGATTTTACCCTATGACTCGTGATTATATAAAAACAAGAAATTTCTACAAACCTCCTGGAGGACCACACACACAATATGGATTATGAAGTGGATTGTTTCTTGGAGCACAAATTCAGTGGATCTTCATATATACTTTTGCTCATCTTGTCTTACTTAAAATAGAAATGGTTCTCTTTTTATTCCATCTCATGCAGACTAATACCCATAACTTTTATAAAATGTAACTGCTTTTATCAAGCTATCCACAAATTTTGGCAATCGGGTTTAACATTTACAAAGCAATCCAAAGCCCCTCGGATCCCTTTGACAAAGCAGAAATGTCGTTTTATCATCAAATACCACCAATCTTCGACGACATTGCCCCGTCATCAGAGGGTTTATTTGATTTTAAAACTAGAGCTATATGCGCATTAATAAGTGGGCAGGTTACATTGTGAAGACCAACTTTCCGAAAAAGATTATCATGACCTTTATTATTTCCAAGCGATATTTCCTATGCTTTAGATGTCAACGGAGGGCTTACCGGTTGATTGTGGACCAAATCCTTGAACCGAGAATTTGGACATGAGCTCATTTATCTCAAATATGTGCTTCTAGTGCCGTGATATTTGCTTGGTTGAGTCTCTCCAAAAATTTATTGATGATTTAAAGAAAGGTGCCATCTAAAAATGCTCAAGAGGACTTCTAACAAATTCATTTCACCATGATTTTGAGTCAATTTATGCATATAAGTTATCTATGTCTTCTCACAATATATAAGTTGGATATTAGTTAGTCTTGTGGATCTCCAAGGTTTCAAGACGCATTCTCATTGCTGGTTCGTGAGAGACAAGCTCAAGGGATCAACTATTGTTTCTTGGATATTGGAATTTCTCTCTTTAAAGGGATAGCATATTTTTCCAAAGTTGGACAAATACATCTCTCCTGCTTTCAATAATACTCTTAAGTGATCTCAACAATCTTTTGCAAAAGATATGCCCTCCTCGGATTTTGCAGGATCCATCCGACAGATTGCATTTGTAATGCCCCTCAAAATCCTAAGTTATCTTTTGGATAAATTCCTAATAAATAAATAATGAGATGGATTGGATCGAAAAAATTAGTAATGACTCGATTGTTGTTAGTAAAACTCTCGACCTCGAGAGAAGCAATTCCAAGCGAATCAGTCAGAACTCAACTTTCAAGAATCTTATTGGGCTCTAGAGAAGGCCCTATTATGCGTGCACGCACTTCCTCGACATATATGAAATAGTTGGTTGTGGATAGTAGTGAAAGCCGGGTCAAGTAATTAGATGACCTAATTATTATTTAATAGTAGTTTCAACCTGGCCATTAACCTTAACCGAAGAATCTAGACACATGTCAAGTCCCGATAAAGAAGATCGGGCGAAGTCAGCAAAGGCTTATGTTCCATGATCTCGCTCGATATGAGACCAAATGCGTGAGAGTACAATACAATCCGAGATAGGGTATTTATTTCGATCCAGATTTTTTGACCTAGCTTCGGAAATGAATAACATCCCAAGTGGATGCTACAAAGAAAGTGTTGTGATGATTGAGATTTATTAAATAGATAAAGTATATGTATAGTGAATAATTGAGAGAGAGATAAAAATTTCTCATCTCTCTCTTTTAAACCCTCCAACCCAGCCCTAGTAGAGATGATCGCTAGCTCTTTCCTCCCTTCCTCTCCCTCCCGCCTCTTCTTGCACTTCCTTCTTCTAGAATGCATCGGCAAGGGCTTTTGGCGCAGCGTATGCCTCCTCTTTCCCCTCTTCCCCCCACAATTGCCACTGCCCGCTGGCAAGGGCTTTCACACCATACGCTTCCTACCGGAATGAACGACTCCTATTGGAAGCCTCCTCCTCAAAGGCGACGCACCTTCGTTTGTCAAGCGTCTACCCCGCCTACACCTTCACCGGAAAGTTTCTTGGCTGTCAGCATCTCAAGCCACTCTGTCGGGTACCCCCGCCAAACCGGGCCACGCCACTTCGGCCGCCTTCTTTTTCTCTCCCTCACAAGGACCCCTCTCGCAGTAGCTCTTTCTTAACGCCGCCAGAGGTCAAGCAAGGTGCGACATCATCCCTAATCTTCGTCAACTCCTTTTCCCCTTCCCACTCACCTAATTCGGGTGGCATCAATAGCTCCCGGGAATTTAACTGGCCTCGTATTCCAAGGTTCCTCCAAAATATCATCGCGTGGAGTAGAACCTCCTTAATTTGGATTTCCTTACCTTGCGAATGGTGTTAGAGAATTCAGAGAGTTGGCTTAATGGATTTTTCTATGAAGTTACTTGGTATGGATTGGAAGCAAGTGAAATAAGCTAAGTATAGATGTTATGTAATGCATGTATTTAACTAGGAGTTGATGTGTATGGTTGTACTTAATTTCCTGAGCCTCTAATTATAGGGGAGTCAGCGGATTTCTCGTATGAAATTTCTAAGTTAATATACCTTAAGTGTAATTAGCTCCCATGCTTACTTGCCATGTTTTAGATTGGATCTATGTTACTAATTAAATATGCTTTTAAAGAAATTCAATTTAGAAGTGTTGGAGGCATATAATGCTTGTTAAGTAGAGAAAATATACTATTAAGAGTTCTATGACTCCTTTTTATATGCTCAATGGAGCTCAAAAGTGGGTTTGTAAATTTAAAAACACGCATTTACTGTATTCTTGGATTTCGTCACATTCTTTAGCTACATATAGGACTGAAAGTTTGGGAAAAGACGATTCTTGTACTTAATAAGCTAGTCTTGTTAATCCAAGGAAGGGAGAAAGGTCAAGCAGCAGAGTTGGCCAAGGATTTAATCCGAAAGTGATTCCTAGGGAAATTGCAGGACTCCAAGTGAGTGGCCTTTCGGGTACATTGACATGCCTTGTGCAAGAATTTCAACGCGCATTTTTGAATTTCTCGTGATTTATTCGAGCTTTGATTTGAAATTGTAAGTTTCCTCATGGTTTTACATTTCTCATACTAGCATTGTGTGGGTTTCCAAGCTTGTGGCCATGACATTACTTAAAGTGAACTAGTATATTCCTCTATAAAGAAAATACCTTAAATTGGTAGAATAAGGAGTTGGTAAGATAAGCTGCACCTCTAGCTAGACACATGCCTAGAAGATTCAACGACAGGATAGATATAAATTCGGAGCATTGATATCGGGTTAGGGATGGATGAGGTTCTTCTTCAAAATCCGGTTTTCTAAAAATTCATACTTTCAACCTGCTAGAAGCACATGAAATTTCATCCCGACTTCGGTGAAGCCTGGTACATCGCTAAGTGCGAGGTGCAAGATTTTGCATGACTCTATTGCTGTGCACGAGGTATCGTAGAGAGGGACATACCGGACAGCCGTTTGTGACGCGTGCTCTGCCTTCGGAAAGGAGGATCGTGTGTGTGTAGGACATACCCCTGGCATTAGTTGTGGGTTCTTCCTGTGGAAATCGAACTCTAGGGGTGCATGCGCTATAGTTAGTACTTTAGGAGGTCTTGCATTACCTATATAGTTGTATATATTATGCAAAGGATGATTGTAAGCTTAGTATATTTTGTTTTACACGGGCTCTTTCTCCTCGCTTCAGTACATTGGTATGTTAAGCACCTCGATTCCAAAGATAATATGTACAAATTTCCATGTTTTGAATTGCTTACATGCTAGTATCTTACTTTTGTTTGAGATTTGGGAATAGTGGGGATGTGTATGAGAATATCACCCTCGGTGTAATCGTGTTTCACAATTCAATCGTGAGCTCGCATACCTCACTCTCCCGGATTATTGTTTTATACATTGCAAGATTTGTATGTGGGGCCCAAGACAAGAGGTCAGTAAGCAATTTCAAGCAGGGCTTCGAGGTCTAGATGGCTCTAGCTTCTGACTCAATACCCTGCTTTTATCATTTGTGTGTTGTATTATTGAGAACTTGTTATGTAATCTGGATTTATTGTTGTATTTGGGGCCTCATTTCCCACTTGTGTGTGTATTGTGCCATGACTTTAATACGATCTCTGGCCATGTCCTGACTCCCAATGGGTGAGCCGGGTTACGTTGCTTATGATTATGACTCGCTTCTAGAGTATTTCCCATTATGATTCCTAGATTTCAATGTGCCTTTCATGTGGGTTGGGCACTCCTGCCCACCGGTGTGACACCGGGGTCACACCCCATACAGGGAAAGGGGGGTGCTAGTACAAAGATCGCTATGCAAATCCTTATGACATGTGCTCGAAGTTCTCATACTTTATGGATAAGTTTCTGGTCTAGGAAGAGAGAGAGAGAGAGAGAGAGAGAGAGAGAGAGTAGAGAGAGAGAGAGAGAGAGAGAGAGAGAGACCAATTTGTATCAAGGCCAGCATACTCTCATTTTCTTTTAAGTTAATTTACTATTGGCTTCTGGCAAAAATGTTTATATTTTGCTTAATATTGTTTTTAATATTTCACATTAAACTCGGTGGTTCCAAAATGCTTTATAAGGTAGTGCGTTTGATTGAGGTGTTCTTTTGTAATTTCAGCTTCACTGTACCTCAAAAATAGAAAAGATTTTCATTTTGGTGAGGACTAGTTAGCCAATCCACCATTATGTCTTTACAAATTTTATGACACTAGTTTATTTTATTTGCTTTAACATAACCAATGTTGTGAAAAGATAAATGCATGATTTAGGAAATTGGAGAATTGTTGATAGGGCTTTTAAAGTCAAAAAGGAAATGAACTTATGTATTCCTAGTTTGCAGTAAATATTAGAAATATACCACTATTATTCCATCTTCTCATCTATTTCAAGAGATATGATCAAAAGAGCGTTAGAGAATGAGTGGTTATTTCGCTTCTCTATATAGGTTCAATGTATTATGTTTTATATGTAAAATTCGAAAAAATCTTGTGTTTGGCTTAATGTGTAAAAGTTTCAACTATATATGTAAAATATTTTATATAAAGGGGTGGAAATGGAAAGTGGGAGTTTCGGGAAGACTTATGGATTGAGTGTAGTATATTAATACGTAAAGACTCTCTCGATACTACCTTTAAAACATTTTTAAAATTCTCACAACCAACCGCCATTACCTACATTCTTTGTCAGATTTCATATGATATGTTGATGTGCGCAAAACTGGTCCACCTCACGCCTTTGGCTACCGCTAGTTCTCAAGTGGATCCGGTCTTCACTTTCTGACAAACGGCGTTGGGAAATTTCATAGTTGGTGCGGACGCCTTACTACTTCAACTTCAACAAGGAACGCAGGGAGCTTTTGGAATCTCGGATCGGAATTATCAGCTCTTTGCCTTTGGGACGAATCGGGTAAAAGGAGAAGGAGGAATCGGAATTGGGCCTTTCTCGGCCTCGGATTTAACCCCGTCGCCATTAAGTCGAAAAGCTTGTGAGAGAAGGAAAGTCTTAGACATGAGTGTGTAATGATTTTTCTCTTTCTTTCTTTTCTTTTTCTACCATTGCCCTTCTTTTATAGCAAAACTTTTAAAGTATGTGTTTTAGGAAAGGCTGTGGGTAAGTAAGTGTAAGTAAGGCGTGTGAGTAAATATCTTCTAAGGCTGTAAAATATTTTGCGCTCATCAAGGTGAGGTGCTACGAGAGGTAAGTAGAAAAATATCTCGCCTCTGCTTAACAAAGGTGTAAGTAAGGATATGATCTCACTCAATCAGAGTAGGCAAGTTAGGGATATTTTTCTTCCCTAGGTGGCTATAAGCTAACCTTGTATCTCACAAGATTCTCCTGATGTGGCTGCTAGTTGCTGCTATAATCCCTACATATCAACTTGTTTGTGTGTGCAGGGATTGAACCTCTCATTTTATATTTGCCGTTTAATGGAATTATACTAGTATATTTGGTGATATTGCCGCACATCGGCCAAAGGGACATAGTCCTATGTGGCTTATCGTGTGGCCATTATTTAGGCTCGATGACACTTGCGATTCTTTACCAAATATATCCTGTGAACACTCAGTCCCCCCAAAGTGTACTTTGTTAGAAAAATCTCGAAATCGAGGGGTAGAGTTAACCACTCTTCTCGGTTTGAGAACAAGTATCTTAGTTGGCATGTCTATGTAGGTGTAGACTTTGTCTGCAAAGTACATGTGTTTTTGAATAGGTGACCGGACAAGCATTAAGGTCAGCGTTGTTTTAATCGAGGTAGATTTTTCTCCGGAATTTTCGCTTATTGTGTCCCTAAGTTTTTCTACGCTTTAAGGAGCTTGTAGGGGTAGTGTTTTTATTCAAAAATCCAAAAAATCTTCGTAATTTTGTATAATGGCTCAAATAAGTTTGTCTTTCTATAAATTTTTCACTTTCACTTTAGTGTTCTTGCCTATTCCCGCAAGCATTCCCAGCTTCTTTTTATGAACATCTCATGCGACTCTAAGTGATGGGGTCATCCATTTGGTAAGTCCAAATGGTCGTGTATGGGCCTCCTCCCTCCTCTCTGCCAAGCTGGACATGTGGGCGTGTAGGTGAGATAAGTATTGAGGAAGGGTGGGGAGACCTTCCACGCTGATCATGATATAGAGGCTGTGTGATCTTTTAATTATTACTTATGTAGTGGGGGTGTACGCCTTCAAGTTGAAATATTCTCGCTTCTAATTCCCCGGCCAGAGTAGAAGAAGGCCCCCTATCTTTTGCCCGCCGTTAAAATACGGTTTCCTAGCTCTCAAGGACAAATACCGCAGTGTGGACACTGATTGTCGGAAGTCCCAAGTATGCCTCCTCTAAATCTTATTCTCGAGCGAAGACCTTCGACATGGGATCCGCGTGGATTTTTATCATTAGGGAATTCAACGGAAAAACATGTATATATATATATATATTTTTTTTTTTTTTTTTTAAATACCACTATCAAGTAACATGAAATAAAGTTTATCTTTTTGTTCACATAAAGTCTTTTGATTTCTTCAAGAAGAATGATCACGGGTGATCCTATGTTGGGATGTGTGTATTTGTCTCTTATGGTGTTGGTTCTATGGTAGCAAATACCCATTACTCCCTTCTTCGTGAGAGACACGCTGTCTCTCAATACATCAAGTGGTCAAAGCATTTAAAATGGAGAGGACTCGTGCATGAGTAGCGCGGCGCTGGCGCGCTTTGTCAACAAACATACGATGGAAGCGGCTATCTGATGTATGTCAACAAATATGGGATGGAATGCAGGCTATCTATGTTTGGTGTGTCAGGATGTGGATATGCAGCATAATTTTTGAATTTCTTTAAAGTAGAAGCCATAAACGTATGGTTATCCTGAATGGTCCGTGATTTGGGGACCTTTTGGTTTAATCGGCGCTCGTGACCTGGGATGCAATCCTTTGGGATCTAACATCCGTGAATTCATCTCCTTCAGATAGAAGCCAAGTTGTACAAGTGGGAAGGGGTTTTATTTCAAAAAGTTAAATCAGCCTTCTTCTTCCCTATATAATCTCTTCTTCTCCTCGGCTTAACCCTCTCGCTCTAAAAGTTCTTCCTTTTTTAATGCTTTTTCTCATCCTTTTTCTTTCTCAAGGTATGCAAGCTAGTGCTTTCTCTTCTTTCCTCGATTCTTCTCATGAATCTCGTGAACTCCTCAAGGCTAGTTCGCCTCTTTCTCGGGACCCTTTTCTCCTGTCTCAACTCATGGGTTTCTCGGCCAGGATTCCACGTATTTGTGCCCAGGGAACGCTCCAGCCTGTAGGTTGCCTCGCTGGATTCCATCCTGTGCACTTCCTAGGGCTAAGTGGGCAGGGTCTCGCGTACCTTCATAAGCCTCCGGGGCGTATGCTGACGCCGATAGCTTGCCGTGGTAGAAAAGTATGTAGATAGACCTTTCTCTGCTGCTTGAGGTTAGGGGTTCCTTTTTGTTTTGGGGAGAGGGCTTAGCTCTCCAAGGGATGGGGAGATAGCCATCTATCAAAGTATGCTTATTGGGTGAAGTATGCTTAGAATTCCTTTTTCCGATTTCGCATATGCATTCTCGATGAATATCACTTTGTGTC
Source organism: Dioscorea zingiberensis (assembly GCA_026586065.1). NCBI lineage: Eukaryota > Viridiplantae > Streptophyta > Magnoliopsida > Dioscoreales > Dioscoreaceae > Dioscorea > Dioscorea zingiberensis. Next base: position 250,952 of record JAGGNH010000075.1, on the reverse strand, counting down.
CTTCATGCTTAACTCCAAACTCTTGGAGGTTGCTTCAATGGTTTTGTTGTTGTTCCTTTAAGAATTACGGGGTAAATCAGACCGCTCCTTTGATTTTCGTGATAAGTTGTTTAAGTCTTTGTTTGAGTGCTAACGCCGCACTGTATTATTTCTGCTCAGTTCAGGAGAAAGTTTCTACTCTGAGAAAGTCCCCTCTCTTCCATTAAGCCGGCTGGGAAGAAAGTAAGTTTTTCTTTGTTAAAAGTAAGTCTCTGAAAGTGGGACGCCTAACCAAGTGGAGGTTCCCTCGTAATGCATACTACCGCTGTGAGGAGAGATTTGCATACAAGCAAGAGGAGGTTCTTCTCTAAGTCAAATGATTCGGGTTATCTAAAGCTCTTATATGGACGACTTCTCAATTCTCAAGGAAAACCTCAAGTTAAATGCCATTTAATAAGATAGCCACGCCAGTAGGGGACTTATTCGTGCATCTAACTCTACGCTTTAATCTCTTGAATCGTAATGCTTTAACTTGCTTCTCAAATTCTATTCTTGCAGTGTGAAACTCCGATGGAGTGATGAAGATTTGAAGCTACTGCTAAGGGCCTTTTTGGCCTCTTTTCGAAGATGCAGGTTCACCCGGGCCTCTTTACCTCTGCATGTAAGAAGGAAGGAAGTAGCATCTAGCAAAAGTTGTCGAGCTAACTTCCAAGGAGGAGAGAAGAGGAAGAGGGAAGAGGAAAGAGGTCAACTCTTCCAAGAAGGGCGCACCCCACAAGTCAGTGGTCTTCGCCAGCGCGGGAGAGAGTGTGAGGACCAAGAGAAAGAATTCTGCGAGGACGATCGGTCCCTGTGGAATTCACAAGCTTGAACAGGAGAATTCGCCTTAGAGTTAAGAGGTCCACGCGGAAAAGGGGCCCTCGCATCTAGACGGCTTTATTCAGCTTGATTTCCTGTGCAGAGGACCTTCTTTCCAGCCTGGCCAGAGGATATCCTCCTTATGGAGGTATAAGTAATCTACTCTTCTTAAGGGTATCTATGGTTTTACTAAGAACTTTTAACTTCGAGAAGGCTTATTTTTATAGGTGGCTTTTAGAGTGTTACACGGAGAGGCGCCCCTCTGGGTGGGACACACACCGGGAGGGGTGGCTGGGACGAATTAAATGCCTTAAAGGGGCTCTACAACCAAATAAAAGGTGCCATAATTACCTTCCGAGGATATTCCTCTTCGAGACGCCAGTGTCCTGGTGAAGGATGTTTTGATGGGCCATGAGTGCTGCAATGTGCCTCCCAAGTAAAACCTCAAGGGTCGGGAGGGAAGAGGCCACTCTACCAACTTTTCTCACTTCTACCATTCCGGTAAATGCTATTCTTATATTTCTTCTACTTCCTAATTTGGCATTATTGTCTTTAACTCATTTGTTACTCTATAGACCGCTTTCAATGGGCTGTATGATCGAAGTTGAGCTTTTGTCGGTAAGAAGCACTTTGACAAAGATGGAGCAAGCAAAAAGGCGTAAATTGCCCAATTAAGTTCTAGGGTGGCATGCCTTGGAGGAAAAAAAGTTGAAAGAACAAATGCTCGCGGTTATCCTCGCTACCGAGCAAGATAAGGCCGAAGGACTGGGTCAACAGCTAATGGCCGCTATGGGAAGTTAAAGAGAAAAATGATTTAGCCGTGCCAAGTCTTACTCATTTTCTGAGGGCTTCCTCTTCATACCGCTGGAGGAGAATATCAAAAGTTAGGGATGACTACAAATCGCTTGAAAGAGGAATCTTAAATCCGCCAAGAAGAGCTTAGGTGAAGCCCGCTGGGTTATAAAGCTAAAGGTTACCGAACTGCCGCCATTCAGCCGAAGTTAGAGGAACTCAAAGGGGGCTAAACACTTAAGGAAGACTTGGCTTCCGCATTTAAGACCCCTAAATCCGACTCGCAAGAAATGAAAGACTTAATTGAGCGAGCGGATAAGTTAGGAGAAAGAGGTCGCCGGCCTTTAGGGCTAAGGCAAAAAGAGGGGCACTCGCATATATTCCGCACTCACAACAGACATAGGTCATCACGCTTCTCCCGCAAGTAGTGCGTTAACGATGGGGCTTGCTGGAGTCTTGAAGAGGTTCGCAGAATTGAAGGAGCAACAAATCATAAAGATTCCAGAGGCCCCTGCCCTGGTCCCTTCTGAACCTTCGACTAAGATTCCTCCAGACCGCCCGGAGGGCCCTAGTTCTTAGGATTTTTTACATTCTTATGCAATGTTCTTGTCTTGTAAATACTTAGTCATTTTGGAATGTAATTTCTATTTACGTGAATGAAATACAAACCTCTTCTTTGGTGAAGATTTATTTCCGAGTCATGGTTATTTTTAACCATTAAGAAGTCTTTCGCAAGCCTTTCTTTCTTCATTGGGCCCGTAAATTAAACTTCATAGCAGTTTCTTCTCTTCTTAGTCCAATCATGGGACTTTGATTTGTTGAGTAAGATCCTTGCCTTCTTAAATGAGATTGTTGCCTCATATTTCGATCGGGATTTTTGCCCCTTGTTTCGGGATGAGAGTTATCGTTTATCCTTGTAAGATAACTCCAACTCATCTTTTAGGAATGAGATTTTCACCTCATTTTTGTAGAATGAGATTTTAACCTCATTTTTGTAGAATGGGATTTTCACCTCATTTTTTGTCTGGGAAAAACTTAAGCTTTATTTCATGAAACATTTAGGAGACGGCTACAATTTATCGATACTATCATCATTGTGTGTTCAAAGATAAAATGGTCGCTAAGCGCTTTTTCCCTTCCATATTCACCGTGATAATAGTGCCCGCCGTGACAACTCTCTCAGATGACGTAAGGGCCTTCCCAGCTAGGAGTTAGCTTCCCTGCTCGGCTTTTTGTTTCCTCGAACTCATTTTCTCTTAAGACCGCATCACCGATTTGGAAGAAGACTCTTTTCACCCTTGTGTCATAGAACCTTTTTACTTTTTGGCGATAGATGGTCGCTTTGTCAGCTTCTCTTCGCTCTTCAAGTAAATCGAGTTCCGCTCGGAGATTCTTCTCATTTTCTTCTGATAAGAAAGTTTGTTGTGTTCGTAGGGTGGGCATTCCTATTTCTGCAGGGATGACGGCTTCTACCCTATAAGTAAGAGAGAATGGAGTTTGTCCTGTGGGGGTTCTTGTGGTTGTCCTATAAGCCCAAAGTGCACTCGGAATTTCTTCAACCATGTTAGTTCCATTTTTAGAGACCCTGGTTTTGAGGGCTTGGAGCAAGGTGCGATTTGTTACTTCTACTTGGCCATTGGCTTGAGGATGTGTTACGGAGGTTAACTTGGATTCAATTCCGAGCTCGGAACAAAAGCTTTTGAAAGCCTTGTTGTCAAATTGTCGCCCATTATCGGAAATGAAGGTGACCGGAATTCCGAATCGACAGATAACAGTTCGCCACAAGAATCCCTAACATGCTTTCTCTGTGATCTTTGCCAAGGGCTCAACTTCTACCCATTTGGTGAAGTAATCAATAGCCACTATCAAAAACTTCATTTCTCGAGTCGAAGTAGGAAATGACCCTAGAAGATCAAGTCCCCAGATAGCAAATCCAAGTTAAAATCCGCGATAATTGGTGTGAGCAATATTGGTGGTCATCTTTGAATCTTGGAATGCCGTTGGCAGGCATCACATTTTCGGGAGAACGCCACAGCATCTTGAGTTAATGTTGGCCAGTAATAGCCTTGTCGCAGGACTTTGTAACTCAAGGCTTTGCCTCCTATATGCCTTCCTCCAATACCTTTATGGATTTCTTGAAGGATATAGTTGGCTTCTGTGGGACGCAAGCACCGTAAGAAGGGTTGTGTATAGGACCTCTTGTATAGATTTTCGCCAATGATAGTGTACTGAGCGGATTTGTAAGAAATCCGTCTAGCTTCCGTCTTGTTGGATGGTGTAGGTCCACCTTGCAGGTAGTTTCTAATGGGATCAATCCAACTAGACTTCTTCTCGTCGCGACTTTTGTACTCTCTTTCTAACCCTTCAATAGTTTTGTGGGAAGATACCGTAGGTTGAAAGAGGATTCTCAGATCTCCGCTAGCGGTGGCTTCTTTAGATAAGGCACGCCTTCTTCATTTTTTGTGCTGTATGCATTTTTTCGACCGAAGTGAGCCAAGCATGGAACCATTTTTTCACCATCAGCCTCGTATTTAATCATGGTCTCCTCCCTTTGCTTTAAAATTGCCCAATGTGTGGCTCACGCACTAGTCGTGAGTCGGAATATACATGCAGATGTTGAATTCGAGCCCCGCAAAACGCGCACTCGCAATGAGGGTCGTGATATTCGGCCTCATTATTGGTCGCCGAATTGGAACTTGAGCAATCGCCGCAATTTTCCATTTAGTGAGAATAAAGGACGAAGCTAAGCCCGACTTTTCTTCAATTGCCGATCCACAACATATAAGGACCATGGGACGCTTCGGGCCTTCTTCTCGGTCTGTGGACGGGAGTTCATCCTCCTCCATGGGAATGGTCAACTCGACAATAAAATATACTAACACTTGAGCCTTGATTGCCGCTCTGGGTTATAGTAAGTGAGATCAAACTCACCCAATTCTATCACCCACTTGGCTAAATGTTTGGAATTTTCGTGCTTATGGAGGACTTGCTTTAAGGGTCAGGTCGGCCAATACCAAGTACTTTGTGAGCCTTAAAATACGGCCTCACCCACGTAAGGGATGTGACCGTAGGAAAGCCAATTTTTCAAGTGGTAGATACCTTGATTCCGCGTCATGATCCGCACTTGTATAATAAATCAAGCTTCGAACTCCATTGTCTTCTCTCAAAGAATCAGACCGTGATCAGCCGAGGAGCAGCGGCCAAGTAGATGTAGAGTTCTTCCCCCACTTGCGGCTTAGCTAGCAATTGAGGCGATTGGAGATAATCTTTAAGCTCCTGAAAGGCTTTCTCACATTCTTCTGTCCACTCCATTTTTGGTGCTTTTCCCAAAGCTTGGAAGTGTGGGAGGTTTTTCTCTCCGGCTTTAGAGATAAATCTCCTAAGAGCGGCTAGGCGTCCATTATGCCGTTGTACCTCTTGAAGGCTTTTAGGTGATCCTATATCAAGGATGGCTTTGACCTTTTCTGGATTTGTTTCTATTCCTCTTTGAGTTAATATAAATCCGAGAAATTTCCCTGATCGGACACCAAAAGCACACTTGTTCGGATTTAGGCGTATGTTGTAAGTCCGAAGCGACTGAAAGGCCTCTTGTAGATCCGTCAGGTGCTCATCAGCTTTTCGGCTCTTCACCAGGATGTCATCCACATAAGATTCAACATTTCTGCCGATTTACTCCTTGAAGACTGTATTTATGAGCCTTTGGAAGGTGGCTCGGGCATTATTTAGACCGAATGGCATCACCTTTTAGCAACAAGTTCCTTTGATTGTGATAAAGGATGTTTTTTCTTCATCGTCTTTGGCCATTCGGATTTGATTGTAGCCTGAAAAGGCATCTAAGAAACTCAGCATCTCATGCCCCGCCGTAGAATCAACCAAACCATCAATTGAAGGTAGAGGGATTGAATCTTTTGGACAAGCTTTATTTAGGTCCGTGAAATCCACGCACATTCTCCATTTTCCGGACCTAATTTTTACTAGGAACCACATTAGCCAACCACGTGGTAATTCACTTCTGGATAAATCCAAACCTTCAAAAGGGTTGATACTTCTTCTTCTCAGCTCGCCTTTCCGGGCGAGTTCCTCATTTTTGCTCGACAGTTTGAACGACTGATCTATGCTGAGATGGTGTTCAATGACATCCCGCTTTACTCCTGGCATGTCTTCACGTACTGTGCAAAGAGATCGTAATTTGTTCTTAGTAATCGCCATGAGATTTTCTTGTCGGCTATTGTCAAATCCGCACTAATACGCGACAAAGACGCCCCACTCTAGTTGTGTCTCGGGGGACTGTAAGCAATTCTTCAACCGCGTGTGGGCGGAGTTCTTTATCTTCCCGCTCGGCCATACTTTGTTGATCAACATGGCCTCAAACTCTTGTTTTGCCTTTATTTAGAACTTTTCCTTTGAGAGTTGAAACATAACATTGCCATGCCAAGGGTTGATCCCTCTTACTTCCACTACCACTCTCGGATATTCGAGGAGAGAAGATGATATGGAAATTATTGCTTTCAAGGAGTTGAGGGTTGGCCTACCAAGAATTACATTGTAACTTGAAGCACAACGCATAACCAGAAAATTTGTTGTCACCGCTGACGCATCTTGGTGAATTTCCCTATGAATCGGCAGCAACGGATCATTCCTTCGGACGTACAACCCTCGTAAAAATTCCACTAAAGATGATTTTACGGGAGCAAGTTGTCTCGCATCGTATCTCATTCTTTCGAAGGCGCCCGTAAAAGAATGTCCACCTAACTTCCACCGCCTACCGTAACTCTTTTCATTTGGAAGCCGGAAACCATGATGGCGTATGACCAAGGCGCCGCCATGAGGGTGGCGTAATTCTGCATCGTTGTCATAAAATGATGGGGCCATAGGGCCAGACTTTCTTTGTGGCGCTTGCCATTTCCTCGCTACTCCCACCATTCAAGTAGCTTTTTCGAGAGTTTAACTTTCGCCAACACCCGTGACCACCACTCACAAATCCGACCATCTCCCCTTTTCTTCTTCAAGTCAGAAGTTTCGCCCTCTTGGACCTCGGTCAAAGGTTGATATAACGCCCAATTGTCCCCTTCTAACAACATCTTCTATGGCGCTCATCAAATGGGTGCATTTTTCCGCGTCATGTCCCTAGCTTGATGAAATTTGCAATATCTTTGGTTGCTCTTTGTCGCTCGGGATTCTTTGCAGTGTTCCTCGCCATGTCAAGAGTTGTTGATCCTGTATTTGCATAAGAATATGGCTTCCGGTTCCGATGAAGCGGGGTATGGTGATCCGACGATTTTCCCCTCTTTGAAGATTCTCTAGGTTGTAGCATATATCGCTGTGGGCGGTTGAAGTTTCCTGAGCTCTATTCTCACCCTTTGCGATCCTTTGCGCTGATCCTCCCTCCTTTCTCGGATTTCGTGGGCCTTCAGAGACATTTTGATGGGCCTTTTCCCTTCGATTTCCACTGAGGCACGCCGAAAGCCTCCCTCTTCCTAACCCGTATAAATTTCATCAAAATTAATATACTTTTGGGTATGGATCATAAGCGCCGGGATGGTTTTCGCGGATCCAAAGTGAGGGAAAAACTAAAAGGGATTCTAGCAAACCCTCCATCGATAGTCACACCATGCATGCTGCTGAATAAGGTCCGCGAAATATTTGTGGCTTCGCCTATAAAACGGGTTTAAATAAGCTTGAGTGTTTCACCCCCCGCTGTTTAAAGCGCATATGGGTAGATGGAGTTTTCTTTTGGAGTAATTTGCAAATTAAGCCAAAAGCCGCATCCGCTAGAACTTGAAAAGAAGGAATCGTGGCTAGACGGAAGATCGACAAACTGTGCCTTGTGCTTTTCCCAAAGTAGCGGAAAAGCTCGACACACACCAGCGCTGGTAATTCCAAAGAGCAAAGATCTTCGAATCGAAAGGACTTTGGCTTACTAGATCTGGATCGGCTTTGCCTTCATATGCAATCATAAAATGTGTGGTCGGAAACTATCGTGAACTTGCTCCTCCAATATTTCCTGATAAAGGGTGAGCATATGGTGAGAACATGTAGTTCATTGCTTTCCTCGAGAGGGATCTTGTCTCTCGTAAGCCCTTCACAACAAGAGGAGCGTACGGACTATTCCGCTCGCTCTTGTCCGCTCCGGCCCTTGTACGTCGCTCCGCTCTTGTGGCGCCTTTGATCTCGACGCCGAACGGAGGGAGGTTCTCAACTAGCCGAGAAGGCGGTTCTCTCCCTTCTTTCTCCATGGGTGCAAAGTCCTTGTCCCTCCCTTCGGAATTGGCTAGTGGGCTGCTGGCACATTTGGTGGAGTTCGTGTGGGAGGAAGTGGCTAATGAGTCGAGTATGAAATGTTTTGAGCTAACCGCCTAATTGTCACTGCCAGATGTTAAGATAAAACTCCTGGGATGGATTCCGTGGTGGGATGAAAGGATTTTCCACGGAGGTAAGATAAGTGGATTGTCCTACGGAATCTCTCATGCCCTCGGACTTCACCGTCCTTCGTGATCGCTAGGTTCTCCTTTGTTCTTGGATTCCGCTTTTGATCTTCCTCGTAGTAATCATTTGGCTTTTGTAAGGGTCCCCACGGACGGTGCTAAACCGTTGATGCCAAAAATCGTCCCCCTCACGCTTTGGCTATCGTTGCCTGTGATCCGGTCTCACTTTGGACAAATCAAGGAAATTTATAGTTGGTGTGGACGCTTACTTCAACTTCTGAACATGGAACGCAGTGGAGTTTTGGAATCTCGATCGGAATTATCACTCTCTGATCGGAATTATCGCCTCTTTGCTTTGGGACGAATCAGAAAAAAGGAGAAGGGAGAGGAATCGTGCATTGGGCCTTTCTTCACTTGATTTAACCCCATGCTTAAGTCCCAAAGCTTTCAGAGAAGGAAGTCTTAGACATGAGTGTGTAATGATTTTTCTCTTTTTTCTTTTCTTTCTACCATTGCCCTTCTTTTATAGCAGCTTAAAGGCGGTTTAGGAAAGGCGGTGGGTAAGGCGGTAAGTAAGGCAGTGAGTAAGGCGGTGAGTAAATATCTTCTAAGGCGGTAAGAAAATATCTGCCTACTGCGTAGGTGCTACATAGGTAAGTAGAAAATATTTGCCTACTATAGAGGCAAGTGGATATGATCTACTCACTGTAGAGGCGTTAGATATTTTCTTCCCTAGGTGGCTATAAGCACCTTGTGAGATCCTCGCGCCTTGTGGATAAGAAGGTTGCTATAATTCCAACGGACTTGTTTGTGGGATTGAACCCTCATTTTTATTTGCCGAATGGAATTATACTAGGATATTTGGTGATATTATCGCAAGGGCCAAAGGGACATAGTCCTATGTATGACAGGTGGCCATTTAGGTCGATGACACGCGTCTTTACCAAATATATCCGTAACAATATATAAAGGGAGTACATGTATACAGGTTGTTAACAGTTATAGTTACCGATCCTACAAACAATGAATGTTTGAAAAGCTTGGTATAGATCCTATAAACAAGGATGACTCGCTAAGGGTTATTAGCATCGAGTATCCTTTACATTACTATATTTCAACTTAAAGTCAAAGTAGTTTTATGTTTAAATACAGTAAAAATTTTACATTATTCTCACAATCCTCCCCTGAAATTTTACATTATTCGCAGATGTCTTCAAGCTCGGAATTGTATTTCATTAATTTTGTTTTGTAAACATTTAGTTGAATTCATTTTATATATATATATATGTGTTTCAATTATAGTTTACACAACTTGCCATTTATCTTTATTATTCGTTCTATTTTATTCCATCAAATTCTTAGTCTTGGTGTGCTATATATATTATCATGTTACAATCTCCATATCTCAAGAAAGAATTATAGGGTTTAAACATGCCAATTGATTATTCCGTAAGTCGTAAGAAAACCTTCGCATAATGGACACACCTCCTAAAAAGAATTTTATAGATCTAACACTAGAACGCCTAAGTCTGATCGATTACATCAACTTTTAGTAGTGTATGCAAATCATGAAGGTCTCAGAGTAATGGAGGATCCTTCATTAAAGGAAGTATGCTGGTTTTATTTTATGCTATGACTCAGATTTTAAAACAAGAACTTTATACAACCTCCTTGAGGACCAACAATATGAAAGTATGAAGTGGATTGCTTCTAGGAGCACAAATTGTTGGATCTTCATCTAGTTGGCTCTATCTCGCCTTTACAAAAATGGAAATGGTTGTTTTTTCATTCCATTCACGCATTTAATACCCACAACTTCTATCAACCAGAACTGTTTTATTGCCATCCAAATTTAGGCCAATGGCTCAACGCTTACAAAGAATCCAAAACCTATTATTCCTTGACATTGCTGTTTTATCATCACCACCAATCTTCAATTTGCATTGTCCGTTGTAGGTTATTTGATTGTAAAACTATAGCTATTTGCAGACACAAGATGGTTTATGGTAAAGATCAACATTTTGAAAAAGATCACTGCTACCGTCCTTAATTCCAAGGATATTTTTATATTTTAGATGTCAATGGAGGGCTTACTGAATTTGATGGTGGACCAAATCCTAGGAACTGTGGATTTGACCGATCACTCATTCAATTCAAAATATAAAGCTTAATGATAGTATTTACTTGGTTGACTCTTCCTAAAATGTTATTAATGATTTAAAAGAAAGATGCCATCTAAAATGCTCAAGAGGATTCTCACCATTTAGTGATTTTGAGTAAATTTATGCATACAAGTCATCTATATCTTATACAATACATAAGTTGGATATTAGTTAGTCTTCTAGGGACCAAGTGTGAAGACGCATTCTCATTGGTTAGAAGAGAGACAAGCTCAAGCGATTAATCTGCTGTTTTGGACATGGAAATTCTCTCTTTAAAGGGATAAAATTTTCTAAAGATGGACAAATACATCTTTGTTTTCAAAGTGATACTCTTATGCTTCAACAATCTTTTACACCAAAATGACGCCTCAGATTTTTGTGATCTACTTGACTGCATTGCTATGCAACCTTATGATGTGTTCGAGTTCTCTCCTTTATGGATGCGCCTAGCTTGAAGAGAGAGAGAGAGAGAGAGAGAGAGAGAGAGAGAGAGAGAGAGAGACCAAGTTGTATCAGTGCATATCATTTTCCTATGTTTATTTACTATTATGTTAACAAAAATGTTTATTTTTGTCATTGTTTGTAATATTTCCACTAAACTATGTGTTACTAATGCTATATGAGGTTGTGTTTGATTGAGGTGTTGTTGTATTTTAGCTTCTAACTTAAAATGGAAAAGATTTCATTTTGGTGAGGACTAGTTAGCCAATCCAATTATGTCTTACAAATTTACCGCACTAGTTTATTGATTTTGTTCAACATAACCAATGTTGTGAAAGATCAATGCTTGATGTAGGAAATTGAGAATTGTTCATAGGGCTTTAAAGTTTAAAGAATAGAACTGTGATTCTAGTTTGCAATATTACAAATATTCATTATTATTCCATCTTTATCTATTTCAAGAGATATAATCAAGGAGCAAGAGAATGAGTGGTTTTTTGGATTTCTTTATAGGTGCAATGCATTATATTTTATGTAAGTTGAAAAGTCTTGTGTCTTTTTTAATGTAAAAGTTTTAATTATATGTAAAATATTTTATATAGAGGGTGTAAGAGAAAGTGAGAGTTTTGGAAGCCATAACTAGTATTTGCCATTCCTTGTATTTCATATATATAAGGGAGTATATGTATATCAGTCAAGTAATGTGGATAATTACCAATCCTATAAACAATGGCGCTTTTAAGGCCTTGTATAGATCCTATAAACAAGGGATGGCTATGTAAGGATTCTTAGCTCCTCAAGTATTCTTTATATTACATCAGTATTTCAACTTAAAGTCAAAGTAGTTGTAAGTTGAAATACAGTAAAAATATTACATTATTCTCTCCATCCTCTCTATGAATTTTACATTATTCGCAGATGTCTTCAAGCTCGGAATTGTATTTCATTAATTTTGTTTTGTAATCATTTAGAGGAATTCTTTTATATATATATATATATATATATATATATATATATATATATATATATATATATATATATATGTTTCAATTATAGTTTACACAACTTGCCATTTATCTTTATTATTGATTCTTTTTATTGCATCAAACTCTTAGTCTTGGTGTGCTATATATTATCTTGTTACTAATCAATTCAAGCGAAGAATTACAAAGTGTTTAGACATGCCAATTTATTATTCCGTAAGTCGAAGAAAGCTTCATTGAGGGGCACACCTCCCAAAAAGAACTTATAGATCTAACACTAAACTTCTAAGTCTCCATTGATTACATCAACTTTAGTAGTGTATGCAAATCATGGAGGTCGGTAGCAATGGACGCATCCTTCATAAAAGCAAGTTCCGTGGTTGATTTTACCCTATAACTAAGATTTTATAACAAGAACTTTCTACAAACCTCCTTGAGGATCAAGAATATGAGTATGAAGTGGATTTGTTTCTTGGAGCACAAATTGTTGGATCTTCATCTAGTTGGCTCATCTTGTTTTACTAAAATAGTAATGGTTCTCTTTTCATTCCATTCATAGACCAATACCCATAACTTCTATCGACCAGAACTGTTTTATTGCCATCCAAATTTTGACCAATGGCTCAATATTTACAACATATCCAAAGCCCTGGATCCCAAGACATTGATGTTTTATCACTACCAATCTTCGACGATTGTGTGGTTGCATGTTTATTTGATTGTGAAACTAGAGCTATATGCAAACCGCAAGACACAAGGTTGTTAATTGTGAAGACCAACCTTTCGAAAAAGATTTTTGCGACCTTTATTATTTCCAATGATATTTCTATGCTTTAGATGCCAATTGAGGGCTTATTGAATTTGATTGTGGACCAAATCCTAAAACAGGAATTTGGACATGAGTCATTCACTCCGAAATATAAAGCTTAGTGACAGTATTTGCTTGGTTGAGTCTTTCAAAAATTTATTAATGATTTAAAGAAGGATGCCATATAAAATGCTCAAGAGGACTTCAACATTTACTGATTTTGAGTAAATTTATGCATACAAGTTAGCTATGTATTTCACAATATATAAGTTGGACATTAGTTAGTCTTGTGGGACCAAAGGTGAAGAGGATTCTCAATTGTTCGGAGAGACAAGCTCAAGGGATCATTTGTTGTTTATTGGACATGGAATTTCTCTTTTTAAATGGATACCATTTTCCAATGTTGGACAAATACATCTCCTCGCTTTCAATGATACTCTTATGCTTCAACAATCTTTTTGTAGCGCGTATGCCGCCTCAGTATTTTTTGGCTTTCTATATAGGTTCAATGGATTATGTTTCATATGTAAGTTCAAAAATCTTGTGTTTGGTTTTAATATAAAAGTTTCAATTATATATAAAATATTTTATATAGATGGTGGAATAGAAAGTGGGACTTTCGGAAGCCTTCTCCGATTGAGGGATATTAATCATGAAGGAATTCCGAGCACGTATTTAAAACATTTTTGAAATTCTCACACCAAATGTGTATTTGCCATTCCTTGTATTTCATATATAAAGGGAGTACATGTATACCAGGTTGTTAACAGAGATAGTTATCGATCCTATAAACAAGGGAAGTTTGGAAGGCTTGGTATAGATCCTATAAAACAAGGGATGACTCGGTATTTGTTATTAGGTATCGAGTATCCTTACATTTCTATATTTCAACTTAAAGTCAAAAGTAGTTATAAGTTGAAATACAAGTAGAAATTTTACATCATTCTCACCATCCATCCCTTTAAATTTTACATTATTCGTTGCATGTCTTCAAGCTCGAATTGTAGTTCATTAATTTTGTTTAGTAATCATTTAGGGCAATTCTTTTACGTATATATATATATATATATATACATATATATATATATATATATGTGTGTGTGTGTGTGTGTGTAAGTGTGTGCGTGTGTGTGTGTGTTTCAATTATAGTTTACACAACTTGCCATTTATCTTTATTATTCATTCTTTTTTTATTGCATCAAACTCTTGGTCTTGTTGTGCTATATATTATCTTGTTATAGCATCATTCGGAGGAAGAATTACAGGGTTTAGATATGCCAATTGATTATTCCAGAAGTCGAAGAAACCTTCGTTGATGGGCACACCTCCCAATAGAACTTATAGATAGAACACTAAAACGTTCTTAAGTTCTGATCGATTACATCAACTTTAGTAGTGTATGCAAAATCATGGAGGTCGGTAGCAATGGAGGATCTTACATTAAAACAAGTACCGTGGTTGATTTTTCCGTATGACTTAAATTTTAAAACAAGAACTTTCAACAACCTCCTTGAGGACCCACAATATGAGTATGAAGTGGATTTTTTTCTTGGAGCACAAATTGTTGGATCTTCATTTAGTTGGCTCATCTTGTCTTACAAAAATGGAAATGGTTCTCTTCTCATTCCATTCACAGACGAATACCCACAACTTCCATCAACCAGAACTATTTTATTGCCATCCAAATTTAGGCCAATGGCTCAACGCTTACAAAGAATCCAAAACCCTGGATCCCTTGACATTGTTGTTTTATCATCACCACCAATCTTCAATTCACATTGTCCGATTCCGTGCATTTATTTGATTGTAAAACTATAGCTATATGGAGACCGCAAGACACAAGATGGTTTATGGTGAAGACCAACCTTCCTAAAAAGATTATCATGTACCTTTATTAATTCCAAGGATATTTCTATCCTTTAGATGTCGATGGAGGGCTTACTAAATTTGATTGTGGAGGAAATCCTAGAACCAGGATTTTGGACATGACTCATTCACTAAAAAATATAAAGCTTAGTGACAGTATTTACTTGGTTGAGTCTTCCAAAAATTTATTAATGATTGAAAGAAAGATGCCATCTAAAATGCTCAAGCGGACTTCACCATTTACTTATTTTGAGTCAATTTATGCATACAAGTTATCTATATCTTGTAAAATACATAAGTTTGATATTAGTTAGTCTTGTGGGGCCAAGTGTGAAGACGATTCTCATTGGTTCGGAGAGACAAGCTCAAGGGATCAACTGTTGTTTCTTGGACATGGAATTTCTCTCTTTAAAGGGATATAATTTTCTGAAGTTGGACAAATACATCTATGTTTTCAATAATACTCTTATACTTCAACAATCATTTACAGCAGATGCCGCTCTGTATTTTTGTGATCCATCTGATTGTATTGCTATGGAACCTTATGATGTGTTCGAGTTCTCTCCTTTATGGATGAGCCTGGTTAGAAGAGAGAGAGAGAGAGAGAGAGAGAGAGAGAGAGAGAGAGAGAGACAGAGAGAGAGACAGAGGGATATTAATCCGGAAGGACTTCTGATTCCATGAAAACATTTTTAAATTCTCACACAAATTGGTATTTGTCATTCCTTGTATTTCATTATAAAGGGAGTACATATATACCAGGTTGTTAATTGAGATAGTTACCGATCCTATAAATAAGGGAAGTTTGGTAGGCTTGGTATCGATCCTATAAACAAGGATAACTAGGTAAGGGTTATTAGTCTCGAGTATCCTTTACATTCATCAGATTTCCAACTTAAAGTCAAAGTAAGTTGTAAGTGGAAATACAAAGAAAAAATTTTACATTATTCTCACCTTCATCCTCCCTTAAATTTTACATTGTTCCTCAAATATCTTCAAACTCAGAAAGGTATTAGATTAATTTTGTTTTGCAATCATTTAGGGAAATTCTTTTTTATATATGTGTTTCAGCTTATATAGTTTACACAACTTGACATTTATCTTTATTATTCATTATTTTTATTGTATGAAACATGTACCTTAGTCTTGGTGTACTAAATATTATCTTGTTACTATCGCTATTCTCAGTGGGAAGAATAACATCGTTTAGACATGGCCATTGATTATTCCAAAAGTCGAAGGAACCATCGTTGGTGGGCACACCTTCCAAAAGAACTTATAGATGGACCACTAAAATGTCTAAGTCTGATCGATTACATAACCTTCAGTAGTGTATGTAAATGATGGAGGTCGGTAGCAATGGAGGATCTTTAATTAAATCAAGTACTGTGGTTGAGGATTTTAAAACAAGAACTTTCTACAACCTCCTTGAGGACTAACAATATGAGCATGAAGTGGATTTGTTTCTTGGAGCACAAATTGTTGGATCCTCATATAGTTGGCTCATCTTGTCTTACGAAAATGGAAATGGTTCTCGTTTTAACCCATTCACGCATCTAATACCAACAAATTCCATCAACAAGAACTTTTTTATTGCCATCCAAATTTAGGCCAATGGCTTAACGCTTACAAAGAATCCAAAGCCCTGGATCCCTAGACATTGTTCTTTTACCATCACCACCAATCTTTGATGATTGTCTGGTTGTAGGTTTATTTGATTGTAAAACTATAGCTTATGCAGATCGCAAGACACAAGATGGTTTATGGTTGAAGACCAACCTTCAGAAAAAGATTATTGCTACCTTCATTACTTGCAATTATATTTCTATGCAAATCCTAGAACCAGGATTTGGACATGACTCATTCACTCCGAAATATAAAGCTTAGTAACGGTATTTATTTGGTTGAGTCTTCTGAAAATTTATTAATGACTGAAAGAAAGGTACCATCCAAAATGCTCAAGAGGACTTCACCATTTACTGATTTTGAGTCAATTTATGCATACAAGTTATCAATATCTTGTACAATATATAAGTTGGATATTAGTCAATCTTGTGGGACCAAGGGTGAAGAGGATTCTCATTGGTTCGGAGAGACAAGCTCAAGGGATCAACTGTTGTTTCTTGGACATTGAAATTCTCTCTTTAAAGGGATACAATTTTCTGAAGTTGGACAAATGCATCTCTCGCTTTCCACATGATACTTTTATATTTCAACAATCTATCAGCATCATATGACGCCTCAGATTTTGTGATCAACCTGACATTGTACAAGCTATGCAAACCATATTATGTAGTTCAAATCTCTCCTTTATACATGAGCCTCGTTAAAAGAGAGAGAGAGAGGGAGAGAGGGAGAGAGAGAGAGAGAGAGAGAGAGAGAGAGAGAGAGAGACAAAGTTATATCAGTGAATAACATTTTCCTATGTTTATTTACTATTGTGTTAGCAAAAATGTTTATTTTTGTCATTGTTTTGAATATTTCCTTTAAAATATGTGTTACTAATGCTTTATGAGGTTGTGTTGGATTGTGGTGTTGTTGTATTTTAGCTTCTCACTCAAAATAGCAAAGATTTCATTTTGGTGAGGACTAGTTATCGAATCAAATTATGTCTTACAAATTTATTACAATAGTTTATTTATTTGCTTTAAAATAACCAAAGTTGGGAAAGGTCAGTGCTTGATTTAGCAAATTGACAATTGTTGATGGGGCTTTAAAGACAAAACAATTGAACTGTGATTCTAATTTGCAATATTAGAAATATTCATTATTATTTCATCTTTATCTATTTGAAGAGATATAATCAAAGAGCAACAAAATGAGTGGTTATTTGGCTTTTTATATAGGTGCAATGCGATATGTTTCATATGTAAGTTGAAAAATCTTGTGTTTGGTTTAATGTAAAAGTTTCAATTAATGTAAAATATTTTATATAGAAGGTGGAAGAGAAAATGGAGTTCGTAAGCCTTGTGGATTGAGGGATATTAATCCATAAGGACTTCATACTGTGAAAACATTTTTAAATTCTCACAAACCGGTATTTGTCATTCCTTTGTATTTCATATATAAAGGAGTACATGTATACTGTGTTGTTAATCGGTGATAGTTACCGCATCCTATAAACAAGGGAAGTTTTGTAGGTATTTAGTATAGATCCTATAAAACAAGGATAACTCGTAAGGGTTATTAGCCTCGTATCCTTTTTACATTACCAGATTTCAACCTAAGTCAAAGTAGTTGTAAGTTAAAATATCTGTGAAAAATTTTAAATTATTCTCACCATCCTCCCTCTTAAATTTTACATTATTCGCAAGAAATATCATTAAGCTTGGAAAGGTATTAGATTAATTTTGTTTTGTAATCATTTAGGGCAATTCTTTTTCTTAATTTATGTGTCATACCTTCACTGTGATTCCTGACCCCGAAAGCATCGCGGAATAGACGAATCAGAATCAAGTAAGATGCATCTCACTCGGCTACAAGGCCTCAGTAAGTAACAGCAGATAACATATAATAAAAATTAATATCCAAATAACTTCATTAAAAAGTCACAGCGTAAATAAAATCAAATAGGCGGGTCCATAATCCCTACAAATATCGTGCCCTATAAAGGTCCTACAAATAAAGTCTCACACTCAAACAAATAAAGATAAATGAGGTTCTTGGACCTCTGCAGAACTCAACCCTACCCTCGATCGGCTCCCTATGCGCTTAGACTCCTATTCCTCTAATCAAAACAAGAAAAGGAACAAGTGCTTGAGCTGTGATGGAAAAGCCCAGTAAGTACCCCTGTTGGGGTTTAAGAAGATCATCATAATATCAAGTAAAAATGATTATTAAGTCAAAAACTTGGGGACGCGCCCCTCAAAGCAATTCCTAGGAGTGTACCACAAAACAATCAAGGTATGACCTCAACTATAGAAGCTCTCGAAAGCTCCAATAAGAGTTCCAATGGAAGCTCTACAACGCCTCCCCGGCCAAAGATCATCCGCAAACTTGTTGCAATCTCGATCCTCCGGTCATACAACCCTCAAAGTTGCATGTCGGGTGAGCCCACCTCCTCGTGATGGTGTCGACACGGCCAGCGAATCACCTCCACTGATGGGCAGGACAACCCGAGTATCGTCCCTTTGGCATAGCAAGATGAAATACCAGGGTTTCCCATCCTTGATTGTTTCCCAAACGGAGCCCCCACGTTCCACTGAATCCAGGCGGAAGACCAAACAACAAACAGGGATACCAACATCCCGAAACAACCGAGCATGCTCAAAAGAATTCTAAATAAATAAAAGAAGCATGTATGGTCTCAACAAGCAATAATATCAATAATATGATATAAGCAAAGTCAAAGAATACTCCGAAGAGTGGGAACGAGGCAAGTGTACTTACCTCAACAATGTCTACTGGGATTACTCCGCAAAATTCCGTTTGTCACGTCTCTGTGACACAACCTTGTAGAAGAACATATATCAATGTCGACAATCATTTTATAATTTCCAATTAACTATTTACGATGCTCTAATTGGGTCTGCCCAAAATTTCATAGGTCTTTCCCCATGTTACGTACTCTTAAATACTTATACCTGACAACTTATACTAGTACGTCCAAGTAGCCTTGTGGTTAAGGCCCACCAATCCTTTTTAGAGGTCTCGGGTTCAATTCTCTTTTATTTCCTTATATTCTCTTTTATTTCCTTTTATGGCCTTAACTAGTCAATCCTGATTGATTCAGTCACAAATGAAAACATAGCCAAAGTGGTTAGGGCCCAACATGGTGTGAGAGATGTCTAGGTTTCTTTTTCTATTTATTTTTCACTTATTAACTAGTTAGGCTAGCCCAATTATGTAACTTTGACCACCATTTTATTTAGATCCAGACCCATTCAAGTTTAATTGAATTAATTAAATTAAACCCCACTTGACTGAGCCCAACCAACTTAGCCAGACCCAACCAACATTGTTAACAGGTTGGCCCAACCCATTTCCTACTTGATTGAGTCCAACCATGGTTTAATTTCTATTAACCTGATCCAACCCAACCAGTTTCTTAATTGACTAAGCCAACCTAACCCACTTAATTTAATAAAATCAATTAAAATATAACTGTTATTAGCCAACTAATTAAAATAATTAACTTTTAATTATTTATTAATCCTATCGTCTCTTTTCTTCACAAATTAACATCGATTTGAGAAGAGAACGGCGCTATAATAAAATAAAATAAGAAAAAAGAGGGGCAGCGTAGGGTATAAGAGGGAGAGAGGGAGAATCCCTCTCCCTCATCGAACCGCCCCTCCCCCCTTTTACCAAATCACCGCCTCTTCCTCTCACTCGCTTGCTCAAGGGCCACTGGCAAGCTACAAGGCCACCGAAAGCCGGGGAGCTCCGGCGAGCTCTTCTTCGCCGCCCTTTCTCTCTCTACTCCCTCCACGACCGTATCTCGGCGCCGATTCCCCGTTTGCACGACCTCAGGCCGGCCGGCTCTACACCGGCGCTTTCCCTCGGCTTGCACGCTGTCGGCAGCCATCTCGACACCACGCCGACGGCCACCCGTCCCCTTAATCTCCCTTTTGTTCAGCTGCCTCACTACTAACTCAGATCCGGTGAATCTTATCACTCCGGCCAGCTACAACCCCGGCGAGCTTGGATTATCATGAATCCACAAAGTGAGACCTTAATAATGAATGAATGGAGTGATCATTAAGATACATGTTTGTAGGGCTGAAATTAGGGATGGATTAAGGGAGGAAGTGAAGGGATTAATTACATGAATGATGATAATGAAGCATGATTTAGTTTAATTATATTATGGTGAATGTTTGTATGAGTTTTGTGCCCTAGATATAGGGGGAAACTCTGCCGAAATTCCAATATAGCTAATGCCGGGCTGTTCCCATTCCGGGATGTATTCAGCCCACAATACCTCTCCAATCGGGGAGTGTAGGTGATCGTTAGAAAGGTCATCGAAGGACTTGCGTAACGAATGCTTGATCGATACCATTGGGCACCCGGATCAAAAGTTATGAACGGTTCTAGATGACTGCGCTTATTTTCAATTCGGGGTTATGTTTAAATATGTGTTATAATTAGATACGGAATCTGATCCGTATTTCGTATTTCCTCTCCATAGGAAAAGAAAAGGAAGTGCTTGGAGACGCAGCGGAGTCGAGTCAATCTTGAACCGTGAAGGACGACAAGTGAGTGGACCCTTCTATACATCTGTTTTATGCATGTATTATGCGAAGATTTGATTTACCCGCATCGATATGATTTTTGTACCAATTTTGTGGTTGCCGAAGTATCCCTATCGCTATATAGTATAGTGATTTTAAGTTTGAACAAATGCTATATGATTGAACTGGAATAAAATGAAAGAAATGGAAATTGATATTGTGGAAGATTGCATATATCGTATACTGTTCCGTAGTTTGGGATGCATGTGGAATCCAGCGGATGCAGGCTTGATGGTCATGTACTGTATACCGCTGACCATCAGGCCGCCTGACGTCTAAGTGCGTAATCGTATAACATCGATCGCCGCCGCTTGGCGCGCAGCGTTATGTATCAGAGTACTGACCGCTGCCACTTGACGGGCCATAATCGTATACCGCTGGTCGCCGTCCCGGGTTCATGCGTAATCGGTATAATCGCTGTCCCGGTTATCAAGATTATGTACTGTATACCGCTGATCCTGGATGTGATGTTGGAGCACTCCCGGAGGCATTCGAACTAGGGGTACATGTTCCTACGATATGAGGCCTCAGTATGAATATGATTGTTTGTTAAATGCATGAAGTGTTTGAATGACATTGGTTTTACTCCTGAAAGTTCCCCGCTTGTTTGGCATGCTTAACCCGACATTAAAGATAACTATGTTGACCCCATGTTATTTTGTATATGTATTTTGTTATTATATTCGTGTAGTTCTCATGGAGAGACGTGCAGGTAATTACCCATGTGATTGGTCTATACTCACCCAAGCTCGAAGGTAGCTCATCCCTCTCTACATTTTTCTTACGTGAAATGAATAATAGGGATCGTGGTAGAGTTTCTCGTGGTCTACGAGCTAGACTGGCATCAGAGTGGCTCTAGCGCTCTAAAAGTACCCGCTTTATTTTGTTTTTTTAGCTTGTTTGTATTGAGAGACCCAAACACTATCTAAACCCAGTTGCTAATCTGGGGTATGATGTGTTATGTTACTCTTCTCTATGGTTGAGCCGGTTGTTATGTTATATGTGATTTAACTCCCTATCTCCGTAACTAGCTTTAACAAAGATGATCAGATAATTTTTCCAATAGCCTGCTCAAAGTTATACTCCCCGAAATGGACGGTGTAGCATCCATCTCAGCTTAAAAAGATCTGCAAGTTACAAAGAAAACTATAGCTATATGCAGACCGCAAGACACAAGATGGTTTATGGTGGAAAACCAACCTTCAAACAAAGATTTCTGCGACTTTCATTACTTCCAAGGATATTTCTATGCTTTAGTTGTCAATGGAGGGCTTACTGAATTTGATTATGGACCAAATCCTAGAACCATGATTTTGGACATTAGTCATTCATTCCGAAATATAAATCTTAGTGACAATATTTTCTTGGTTGAGTCTTCAGACAATTTATTAATGATTGAAAGAAAGGTGCTATCTAAAATGCTCAAGAGGACTTCACCTTTTACTGATTTTGAGTTAATTTATGCATACAAGTTATCTATATCTTGTAGGATATTAGTCAGTCTTGTTTGACCAAGGGTGCAGATGTTTCTCATTGGTTTGGAGAGACAAGCTCAAGGGATCAACTATTGTTTCATGGACATGACAATTCTCTCTTTAAAGGGATACAATTTTCCGAAGTTGGACAAATACATCTCTGTTTTCAATGATACTTTTATACTTCAACAATCATTTACAGCAGATGTTGCTCTGTATTTTTGTGATCGGCCTGATTGCATTACTATGCAACCTTATGATGTCTTCGAGTTCTCTCCATTATGGATGAGCTTGGTTACAGAAGAGAGAGAGAGAGAGAGAGAGAGACAGAGAGAGAGAGAGAGAGACCATGCTGTATCAGTGCATATCATTTTGCTATGTTTATTTAATATTGTGTTAGCAAAAATGTTTATTTTTGTCATTTTTTTATTATTTCCATTAAACTATGTGTTATGTTACGGATATATTTGGTAAGCACAGACACAAGGACTCTAGTGGACCACTGTCACAGGACCGTGTTTTCTCAACCTACATAGCATCTCTTTGGCCACGTGGCAATATCACCAAATAACCTTGCACAATTCCGCTCTCGACAATAACGCCAGAGAATAAATCCTCGCTAATAAGTCCGCCTAATTATAATTATAATGACCCTCTCATACAAGGCGTGGGGTGGAAGGAGAGAAGTAAAATATCTAACGCCTCTACGGTAAGTAGTAGCCTTATCCACTTACTACAAGTAAGGCGATATATTTACCCTACTTGCCTACAGAGCACCACCTACACGCTTAGGCGCATATTTTCCTACCGCTTTAGAAGATATCTACCTAGCTCCACCGCCTTACCCCAATCGCTTTGCAAGATATTTGCTTAAACCGCCTCTCACTTGCTATAAAAAGGAGAGGAAGGACAATAAGGAAAGTGGACCAAAAACACTCAAGACACATTACACAAAAGCATTTCCTAAAACTTCTTACCCCTGATTTCGCATATAAGCATCGGAAAGTTAAATCCCCGCGTAAAAGGCCCAATTCCCATCACTTCTCCTCCTCTTCACAGTGTCTATCAGCTGGATAATTCCCGACGGAATTGTTGAGCGCCCTCCGCCTCCTTGTTCGCAAAGCGTAAGCGTCCACACCAACTATAAATATTAACCGTTTGTCAAAGGCTGAGACCAGATCACGAGGCCACACTAGCCAAAGAGTGAGGTGGATTAGTTTTTGGCATCAACAGTTTGGCGCCGTCCGTGGGGACTCTTACGAAAAGCCAAATGACCACTACCAGAAGATCAAAACGAATCCAAGGACAAGGAGCACCTACTAGCCCTGAAGAACCTATCAAACTTGGCAAAGCCCAAAGACATGAAGAAATCCGATCGGACAATCCACCCATTTTACCCATATCAAAAAATCCGTCCGTCCAACCCCAAGGGTCCATTCCAGAGTTTTACCTTAACACGCAAAGCAACAATCGGAACAATTGGGCTCAAGCCGCCACACACTTTGACCCATCCTCCACCTCTTCCCGCAGACAAGCCCCAACACCTAACGTATCAACGGTCCCAAGTTAGCTAATTCCGAAAGTAGAGGGAGGACAAGAACCCGCACTCCATAAGGAGAAAAAGAAAGAACCGCCTTTTCCGCTAGCTCAACCCCTCCGCTCGAATGAGGCAGCAAGCCGCTACAAGAACCGAATCGGACAAGAGCGAAACAAAATAGCCCATCCATACAAACCGTGAATAGAGGGACCCAAAGTGGCGTAACTTTTCCTAAGAAAACAAGAAATCCAACGGCATATTCTCAATATGTGTTCGCCTTTGTCAAGGAGATATTGGAAGAACGAAGTTCCCGATACCTTCAGCCACCTATTATGACCGCATATGAAGACAGTAACTCCATCCGTCCCTGGCCACTTGAAGTCTTTTCGATCAAAGATGTTCCTCACTGGAATTACCGACGCCAGATATGTGCCGAAGCTTTTCCCGCCACCTTAGAGGGAAAAGCGCAAGACCGGTTTGTCGATATTCCATCTAGCACAATTACTTCTTTTGATTTTAGCAAATCGCTTTTAGCCTACTTTGCTAATTACTCAAAGCAAAAGAAAACCCCATCTACCCTTTTGCGACGCTAAACAACGAAAGGGAGAAACACTCCAAGCCTATTTAAATCGTTATATAGATCGAAACCGCAAATGTTATGGACCTTCTTCCGCGAATGGTCAGAACCTTCTTTAATGGATGAGGGAATTTATTTAGACTCCCCTTCGCTTCTCCCTCACTTTGATCCACTAAAGACAATTCCCGCCCTTATGAGCCACATCCAGAAATATATCAATTCCGATTAAATTTATACGGGTTGGGAAGAAGAGACTCGACGTGGGCCTGTAGACACCCTAAAAGGAAAAACCTACCAAAGTGTCAACAGAAGGCTCCCTGATATACCTGGAAGGAAAGAAGATCATACAGGGACGCATATGGGCACAAATGAAATCTGGAAACCTCGACACGCCCTCAACGCACATATGTTACAGCCCCGAGAACCTACAAAGGAAGGAAAGATTGTTAAATATGCTCATCATACCCCACTAAATCAAAACCGTAAGCCATATCCTTATGCAAATCAAAGAGCAAAAGCTTCATACGGCTGGCGTACATGAGAAATACCGAAACGGCAAAAAGAATAGCAAGAGATATTGCGGTTTCATCAATCTAAAGGACACGACACGGAAAAGTGTACCCACTTGATGAATGCGATAGAAGATGTCGCTCAAGAGGACAGCTTGGAGCAATATATCAACCTTGAGATTCGTGAGGAACCCTGCAAGCGTCGCCACCAAGAAGAAAAAGGGGAGATGGTGGGGTTTATTAGTGGTGGCCCTGGCTGTGGAGGGGAAAGTTCCGCGTCTCGAAAAAGTTATGCCCGAATGGTGGGAACGACACAAGAGACAGAAACACCACGAAGAAAGTCTCGACCCGCGGCTCCCATCATTTTTTATGATAACGATGTTAGTAAAGTTCGACACCCCCATGATGACGCACTGGTTATTGCCATCAAGGTCTCCAGTTTCCAAATGAAGAGAGTCTTGATAGACAGTGGAAGTTCAAATTTGACATCCTCTTCCTCGAGTGCTTTCGAAAAGAATGAGGTATGACGCCGGATGATTTACTTCCCCGTAAAATCATCCTTAGTAGGATTCTCCTGGACGGGTGATACAAAATGTAAGGGATGATATCTCTACCAGCTTATAGTATGAAACTCACCACGCATCGCCAACCGCGACAACGAAATTCTTGGTTGTACCGTGCCTCAAGTTATAATCGTGATCCTTGGCAGGCCAACCCTCAACGCCTTTGAAAGCCATCATCTCTACTTACCATCTTCTCCTCAAATTCCCAACCGAGAGTGGTAGTGGAGAGGTAAGAGGAGACCAACCCTTAGCTCCTAAGCAATGTTACGCCCTCGACCCTCAAAGGGAAAGTCCTAAATAAAAGGAAAACAAAGGTTTCGTAAGCCATGCTAGTCAGCCAGTAATAGCCAATCCGGAAGATGAAGGACTTCGCCTACACCACGAAGAATTGCTAACAGCCCCTAGACGCAACCGCCAGTGCATCGCGACTGCATCGGATTGGGGCAAACTTGGCGTACCGCGACGTTAAGAAGACCTCATGAGAGTATTAAGGGGCAAATTCTCATCTCTTCGCTTGGTCAATGAGGATATGCCAGCGTAAAACGCGAGATCATAGAACACCACCTTAATGTAGATCACTCATTTAGGCCTACGAAACAGAAAAGAAGAAATTCCGCCCCAGAAAGGCAGAAGGCCGCAGAGGAAGAAGTATCAAACCTCCTAAAGGCTAAGTTTATCCGAGAGGTGTATTACCCATTGGTTGGCCAATGTTGTTCTAGTAAAAACCGGCCCCAGGAAAATGGAGAATGTGTGTTGATTTTTGCTGACTTGAACAAGGCTTGTCCAAAAGATTCGCTTTCCTTTACCATCAATTGATGGTTTGGTTGACTCTACAACGGGGCATGAGATCTTGAAGTTTTCTTAGGCGCCTTTTCAAAGGGCTATAACCAAATCCGAATGGCCAAAAGCGACTTAAGAAAAACATCCTTCATTACAAGCACGGGATTTTATCAAGTATACTACGGTGATGCCATTCGCCCTAAAAATGCTTTGGAGCCACCTTCCAAAGGCTCATAAATACGCCTTCAAAGAGCGCTGCATTGGTAGAAATGTTGGAGGCGCATGTAGATGATATATATCCGGTGAAGAGTTTTAAAAGCCAATTTAACATCTATCGACTTACAAGAGGCTTTCCAGCCACTCCGAGTTACACGCATGCGGTTAAACCCAATAAATGTTCCTTCGTGTTCCGGGATCAGTGGGAAGTTCTTGGGATTTATCTTTAACACAAAGAGGAATAGGAGGCAAATCCGTAAAAGATCAAAAGCTATTCTTGACATGGGATCACCCAAAAGTCTTCAAGAAATTCAACGGCTTAATGGACGCCTTACTTGGCAAGACTTGGCAGATTCTATCTCCAAAGCCGGAGAGAAAAATCTCTCGCTTCTTTCAAGCCCTCAAAAGCCAAAAATGGATTGACCGGAGGAATGCGAAAAAGCCTTTCAAGGGCTTAAAATTATCTCCGACGCCTATTGGCTAAGCCGCAAGTGGGAGAAGAACTCTACATCTATTTGGCCGTTGCCTTCACGAAGCCGTGAGCGCCGTTCATTTGAGAGAAGATAACGGAGTTCAAAAGCCGCCTACTACACAAGTAAGATCCTTAACGCATGCGGAATCAAGATATTCCGCCACTTGAAAAATTGGCCTTTGCTCTTATTACATATGCGCCAAGATTGAGACCTTATATTTTCAAGCCCACAGATCACAATATTGACTCGACGTCACCTACTAAAGTAAAAGTTCTTCTATAAACCGGAAAAATTCGGACGCCTAGCCAAGTGGGTAATAGAATTAGGCGAAGTTTGATCTCACCTACAAACCCCGGAACGGCAATCAAGGCCCAAGCATCGCCGCATTTCATCGCAGTAATTAACTTTTCCTGCGAATGCAGGCGAACTCCCCTTCACGTAATCCGTAAGAGTGTCTTAGCATCCCGTGGTCTTTATACGCTGATGGGTCAAGAATCGAAGAAAGGTCGAGTGTGTTTTGTCCTTTACTCTCCTTCTAAATGGAAAATGGCGAATGCGGTTGTTCAAGTTCCAATTCCGGCGACTCAACAACAACGAGGCGAATATGAAGCACTCCTTGCCGGATTACACTGCCCGGGGCTCGGAATTCAGCGCCTCGTGCATGTGTATTCCGATTCAGTAGCCTAGTCGTGAGCCACACCCTAGGCAAATTTTGAAGCAAAAGAAAAGAACATGATCAAATACCAAGCCATGAGTGAGGAAAATAGTACCATGCTTCGCCTTATTTCCCGTGATTGAGAAAAATTTGTTTAGCCGTGAAAACGTAAGAAGCGGACGCCTTTATCCAAAAAGGCCACAACGCCTAAACGGAGATGCGTAATCTTCTTTTAACCTACGGTACCTTCCCTGGCCAAAGACTATCGATAGACCGGAAGGAGAGGTACAAAGTGTGGCCAAGAGCCAAGTTGGATGGATCCCATAAAAGTTTCCTACAAGGTGGGCTGCGCCACCCAACAAAGTGGATACTCGACGGATCGCTTACAAATCCGCCAAGACACCATTATCAACGAAAAGCTCCGCATACAAAAGGTCCTACACACAACCTTTCTTGCGATGCCATCCTACAGAAGCTAGCTATATCCTTCAAGAAATTCATGAGGGCATCGGCGGTGGTCACATAGGAGGCAAAGCCTTGAGTTACAAAGTCTTGCGGCAAGGTTATTACTGGCCAACGCTAACTCAAGATGCAATAGAGTTCGCTCGGAAATGTGATGCCTACCAGCGGCATTCTAAAATTCAGAGACGACCACCGGCACCACTTACGCCAATTATCACCATCACGCACACGTTTCGCTATTTGGGGATTGATCTTTAGGGCCATTCCCTACTTGATCCTAAGAACTGAAATTCCTAATAGTCGCTATCGACTACTTCACCAAATGGGTGGAAGTTGAGCCCTTAACCAAAATCACGGAGAAAGCTTGCCAGGGATTCTTATGGCAAACGGTCATCTGCCGATTCGGAATTTCAGTCGCCTTCATCTCCGGAGCATGGGCTGACAGTTTGATAACCACGCTTTCGGGAGTTTCGCTCGAACTCAGGAATTGAATCCAGATTGACTTACGTGGACACATCCCCAAGCCAACGGCCGTAGAAGTGACAAACCGTACCTTTACTCTGCACTCTTAAAACCCGGTATCCAAAAAATAGGAACCAATTAGGTGGAAGAAATTCCAAGCGCCCTTTGGGCCTACTGGGACAACTACTTAACTCCCACGTGGGAGAGTCCATTTTCTCTTACTTACGGGCCGGCCGCCATTCCCGCTAGTAAATAGGAATGCCTACTTTGCGAACACAGCAGGTTCGTCGCCGAAGAAAAATGAGAAAAATCTCAATGCCGTTTTAACTTGACCTACTTGAAGAGCTTAAGAGAAATGGTAGAAATAAAGGTCACTGCCTATCGCCAAAGAACTCAAAAGGTTCTACGACACAAGGGTAAAAGAGTCTTCTTCCAAATCGATCTAGTCCTAAGAGAAAATGAATTCCAAGGAAATAAAAGCCGAACGGGGAAGCTAACTCCTAACTGGGAAGGCCCTTACGTCGTGCAAAGAATCGTCCGAGCTGACACCTATTATCTAGTAAATATGGACGGAAAAACGCTCAAGCGTCCATTCCATGCTGAACACTTACGACGCTACTATCAATAAGTTCTGTAGCTGTCTCTTAAATTTCATGGAGTAAAGTTCAGGTCTTTTCCATTCTCTACTAAAATGCGGTGAAATTCCCATTCTACTAAAATGCGGTGAAATTCCCATTCTACTAAAATGTGGTGAAATTCCCATTCCTAAAAGACGAGTCGGAATTATCTTACAATGGATAAAACCATAACTCTCAAAAGACAAAAAACCCGATCAAAGTAAGAGGCAACAATCTCACTCATGAAGGCGAGTACCTCACTCAACAAAGTCCTATTGATTGGACTAAGGACTCAAGCTACTTAAGTTTACAAGCCAAAGGAGGAAGAATAAAGAAGTTCCTCGAATTTCTTACATGGTTCAAAAGACAACCATCATCACCTCGGAAATAAATCTTCACCAAAATAAAGGTTTGCATTTCATTCATTATGAATAGAAATTACATTTCCAAGTGATTGAGAATTTACAAAAACGTTCATAAAAGAAAAATTCTAAGAGCTAGCCCCGAGGGCAGCCACACCGCTTCAAGGGACTTGGGTAGAAGGCTCCAAGGTAGCGGGGGCCGAGGAGCCTCTCAGAGTCTTGATAACTTGTTGCTCTTTCACCGCGTGAACTTCTTCAAAACTCCAAATTGACCCCATATACAAAACTTCCGTAGGAGGAACGTGGATAGCCCACTTGTTGCACCACGGAATATATAATGAGTAGCTCCATCTCTAACTTTCGGCCTAAGCCAAGTAGGGCAACCTCCTTCTCTAATTTATCCATTTAAGCTACTATTAAATCCTTAATTTCTTGCGAGGTGGATTTAGGAGCCTTCAAGCGGAAGCCAAATCTTCTTTCAAAGTATGTCACGCTCCCCTTTATTTCCGCCAACTTCGACTCACCAGACGGTGGTAAGCTCAAAGAGCCTTCATCTTTAGGTCCCATCGAGCTACCGCCGCTTCATCCCGAAGTCGATTGAAGTTCCTTCTTCAAGCTGGATTCATTTTGTAACCCTTTTGATAGCCTCCTCGCCAGTAAGAGAAGAGAACTGCGTAGAAGTAGATAATTGGGCCGCTAAATCGGCCTTCTCCTTTTCCATAGCGTGCCACCGGCCGCAACCGCAGCTTCGGACTTATCTCATTTCAAGGGGCCGGATAGCATCAAGTCATTTCTTTCTCCCTTCTTTCCAAGGCCGCCACCCTAGAGCTTAACGGGCAATGTACCGCCTCTATTCATTTCCATCTTTGCCAAATCTTCTTGGCAAAGATTGCCAACTCGGTCCGCCCAGTGTGCAGTCTACAGAATAACAAGACACTCGTAAAAAACGCGCCAAGTTTAGAAGTAAAAGGAAATGGGAGAACAACCCTTACTAGCATAGCCGAGCAAAATAGTTGATAAGTGGCCTCTTCCCTCCCAAACCCTCAGGAGTTTCGTGGAGAGTCGCTTTCCGGGCCTCATGGCCATCAAAACGTCCTTTATGGACCACTGTGTCATGAAAAGGAGTATCCTCGTAAGATAACTCCTTTTGCTTGAGTGGCATGCATCCCTTTAAAAGGAATCCACCACTTTTTAATTTGTCTAAAAGGGCCTCTTCTCCGCCTCCACCTATAAAATAGAATCTAAGTTAAAAATTCTACCCTTAGAAAAAAATATATATAGAAATTCTCACCTCTATGAGAAGGATGTCCTCGGTAGGCTAGAAGAAGGACCCTTGGAAATTGGGGACAATGTAGGGCGACCTCTTCCGCATCTAACCTCTTCCCCGAGGCACCCCACCCACTCTTCTGCAATTCCGGGACCTGATACGTCCTCGGAATTCTTTCTCTTGGTCCTCCTCTCCCGTGAGGACCTTGCATCCTTCTTGGAAGAATCCGTCTCCTTTCTCTTCCTCTTCTTTCTTTCCTCCTTGGAGGTATCAGCCCCTTGGCCAAGTACCACTTCCTTCTTCTTCCTTGCATGAGGTATAAGGGCGGGTGAACTCGCCCTCGAAGAGGCCAAAGACCCTTAACATAGCTTAGGTCCTCATCCTGTATCGGATTTCCTACAAAACAAGGGCCAAAATAAGTCAATTCTCAGTAGTTAAAAATTAGACCAGATAAGATACACGAATAATGCCTACCGTGGACACTATTAAATGACATTTAACAAGGTTTTCCCTTTGTCAAGAACTCATCCATGTACACTTTGGATAGCCACATCATTGACTTAAGAAGAAGCTCCTCTTCTCCCGCCATTTCCTTTATGTCCCTGCTCGGGAACCTCCCACTTTGTTCGGACATCCCACTCTCGGACTTACTTTTGACAAAGAACAATTTACTCTTCCATCGCTAATGGAAGAAGGAACTTTCCCTAAAAATTTCCTCCCAAAACGAAATTTAAAAAGTAATACCAATCTACGTTAGACTATAGGCATAGGCTAAAAAGCTGCACGGAACCAACGACGGTCGGACTTATTCCCGTAATGCTTGAAAAACTATACAACAAAGCCGCTCAAAAGTCTCCCCAAGAATTTGGGGCCAATCATGAGGGACACAAATGATATTCTTCTAGTATTGCCTTAAGCGAAATCAGGAAAAGGAAGCCTAAGGCCACCCAATAGCGCATCTTGATAGATGGCTATCTCCCACTTCCCTAGGAGAACTTGCCTCTCTCCCGAGCAGGGAACCCTAACCTCAAGCGAGGGACAAATTTATCTCATACTCTCGCTACCGGGCTATCTACTTCCTTTTGTCCAAGAAGACTTATGAATGTGACCGACCCCTACCCAAGGTGCCCTAGAAGCGGGATGAACCCATGAACCTCGAATCCGAGACGCCTCCAAGTTCGAATTAATGGCCGGATCGCAACAGAAACCGCAGGGTTGGACGGAGAAGGGACCAAGGGCTCATGAGAAGAACTAGAGGAGGAAGAAGTAGCGCTAGAAGTGGCGCTAGCCATTACCTTAGGAAAGAAAAAGATAACACAAAACACAGAAAACTCGAAACCAGAGCTCGCCGGAGAAGAAGAAGAAACCTTAGGAAGAAGACACGATTCAACTTTCGAAATAAACCCTTTTTGGCCTGTACGATTTTGCATATATATGAAATGCAACGAATCCCTGGCCGTTAGATCTCAGTGTTACATTCCAATCAAAACCGTTGAACCAAGGCCCCCAAATCCTGACCGTTCAAATAGGCCATTATTACTCCTTCAAGAAATCCGTCCCATCGCCAAGATACCAAACGCCGCCGACACATATTGGTAATCAGCGCCCATCATCGCTTGACAAAACGCGACACCATGCGCAAGTATGTCACGCCATATCCCCCCTTTTAATATGAAACAGTGCCAAAGACACGTGTCCCTCAAAGAAATAATGAGCACAATACCATAGGACCAACACCATAAAAAACAAAACACACATCCCAACATAGGATCGCCAGTGAAGGCCATATTCCAACATAGGATCGCCAGTGAAGGCCATAAAAATGCCAAAGGATTTACAAACAAAACGACAAACGTCATTTATTCAGGTTACATGACGAACACAAACAAAGCAAAAATAACAAAAACATGTTATCCGACGGACTAAAGTTAAATATCCGCGGATTCGTCCGAAGCCACGCTCGAATGAGACTCGGAGGAGATGCACGGACTCCCGCAACCGTCACTATCCTCGTTCTACTAGGGAGAACACGGATCAACGCGGGCTAAGGTAGGGACCCACTTCTCTACACATGTGGGTCGTCTCCAAACATCTCAAATTGAAACGCATACCCCCTGCATAAGTGACAACTAAAAGGTCCCAGCCTCCATACAATGATCAACATGAAAAGACTCCCACCTGCATGATACATATCTCACTGGGTCCCCAGATTAACCAATAGAACGCGGCCACACCGCAGTAGATTCGGACTTACTAGGTGGATAAACCAGTCCCTTAATTCGGCCAGGATGTTAGGTGAAAGGAGCTAGGAATTCGCAAGTGGCGGTGAGCATTGGCTAAAAGTGAAGAATTTATAAAAAGACAAATGTTGAGCCATGATACAAAAGATTTACGACTATGCACGTTACCCATACAAGCCCTTAAGTAGAAAAAATAGGCTAGAATTTGAGGAGAAAATCTACTTGATAACAACGCAAAGAGAACACAGAATCGCCTGGTCACCTACTAAAAACACGTGATACCATAGCAGGAGATAAGCCCACCCCTACATAGACGTGCCAACTAAGAAGAATACTTGTTCTAACCAAGCTTAAAGCGTAAGCATTAGCTCACCTCTCGCCGCATTCTTGAACAAAGTACATTTTAGGGGACTAGTGTTATGGATATATTTGGTAAGACGGATGTCGGACAATCTAGGGACCACCTGTCACACAGCGGGGATCAGAGTGTTTTCTCAACCACGTAGCATCTTTGGCCACGTGGCAATATCACGAAATAACCTTGCACAATTCCGTTCGACAATAACGTGAGGAATAAATCCTGCGAATAAGTCCGTCGGAATTATAATTATAACAGCCCTCTCATACAAGGCGTGGGGTGGAAGGAGAGAAGTAAAATATCTAACGCCTCTACAGTAAGTAGGCCTTATCCACTTACTACAGTGGGCAGATATTTACCCTACTTGCCTACGGAGCACCTACACTCTAGGCAGATATTTTCCTACCGCCTTAGAAGATATTCACCTAGCCCACCACCTTACCCAACCGCCTTGCAAGATATTTGCTTAAACCGCCTCTCACTTGCTATAAAAGGAGAGGAAGGACAATAAGGAAAGGGACCGAAAAACACTCACTACACATTACACAAAGCATTTCCTAGAACTTCTTACCTCGATTTGACTTAAGCATCGGAGTTAAATCCGGGCGTAAAGGCCCAATTCGACATTACTTCTCCCTCCTCTTCACAGTCTATCGATTGGATAATTCCTGACGAAATTGCCGAGTGCCCTCTCCGTCTCCTTGTTTCGCATAGCGAGTAAGCGTCCACACCAACTATAAATATTAACCGTTTGTCAAAGGCTGAGACCAAATCACGAGGCCATAGTAGCCAAAGAGTGAGGTGGATCAGTTTTTGGCATCAACATGTTACTAATGCTTTATAAGGTTGTATTTGTTTGAGGTGTTGTTGTATTTTATCTTCTCACTCAAAATAGCACAGATTTCATTTTGGTGAGGACTAGTTAGCAAATCCAATTATGTCTTACAAATTTATGATAATAGTTTAGTTATTTGCTTTAAAATAACCAAAGTTGGGAAAGATCAGAGCTTGATTTAGCAAATTGAGAGTTGATGATAGGGCTTTACAAAAAAAAGAATATAACTGTGATTCTAGTTTGCAATATTAGAAATATTCATTACTATTCTATCTTTTCCGATTTAAAGAGATAGAATCAAATAGAAAGAGAATGAGTTGTTATTTAGCTTTCTATATAGGTGCATTGCAATATGTTTCATATGTAAGTTTAAAGATCTTGTGTTTGGTTCAAGGTAAAACTTTCAATTGCATGTAAAATATTTTATATAGAGGGTGGAAGAGAAAGTGGGAGTTTTGGAAGCTTTGTGGATTGAGGGATATTAATCCAGAAGCCAACTGGTATTTTCCATTCATTGTATTTCATATATAAAGGGAGTACATGTATACCATGTTGTTAACTTAGATGTTACCAATCCTATAAAAAAAGGAAGTTTTGTAGACTTGTTATAGATCCTATAAACAAGGATGACTCGGTAAGGGTTACTAGCCCCAAGTATCCTTTACATTACTGTATTTCAACATAAAGTCAAAGTAGATGTAAGTTGAAATACAGTAAAAATTTTACATTATTCTCACCATCCTCCCCTTAAATTTTACATTCTTTGCAGATGTCTTCAAGCTCGAAAAGGTATTCCATTAATTTTGTTATGAAATAATTTAGGGTGATTCCTTTATATATATATATATATATATATATATATATATATATATATATATGTGTGTGTGTGTGTGTGTGTGTGTTTCAATTAAAGTTTACACAACTTGCTATTTATCATTATTATTCATTCCTTTTTGTTGAACCAAACTCTTAGTGTAACACCCGCCCCGAAATAAATAAGAATTTTTATTTATTTAATTCCCAGATATAGTAAACAATGAAATTCGGGAAAATTTCTAAGTATTAATCGAGCCAGATTAATAAAATGTTAATTAAACTAGATTAATTCTTGAGAGAAAATGCATAATTATTTAAATCCAAGGAAAAACGTGGACTGGCTCTGGGGATGGAGGCAGGACCAGTGAGATTTCAAAGTACACCCGGG
The DNA here is from genome assembly GCA_026586065.1 of Dioscorea zingiberensis. Lineage (NCBI taxonomy): Eukaryota > Viridiplantae > Streptophyta > Magnoliopsida > Dioscoreales > Dioscoreaceae > Dioscorea > Dioscorea zingiberensis. The sequence continues at coordinate 215,813 of JAGGNH010000075.1, read as the reverse complement.
ACACAGGAATCATTGACCTGGATTTTAGGATCTTGGTCGATGAAGTATGAAAAAGATAATATCAATTTAAGTTGATGTGACATAAGGTTGTGGGATCGATTAATTAATTGTGATCTTTTTATGAGATTAGTTGATTAATTGAAAATAAATAAATAAATTATTATGCATAATGGGACAATTGAGAAACCATGATAAATTAATTTAGCCAAGTGTGACAATAGTGGGCCAATTTAATGAAATAAATAAATAAATAAATAACTAAATAAATATATATATATATATATATATGGTAAGTAATAAAAACAATGTGACAAAAGCCATTTGACCTAAATTAAATAAAGCTAGGTATATTGATTTAAGAAAGCTTTCACAAAATTTATGAGTTTTGTCTCATGTCATGTCATGCCTCATTAATTGACGATTTTATTTCTAGAAGAAAAGATGGATGAATGAGGAAATGGAGCTTAACCTAGTCATGCATACATGTGACATTAATGAAATGAAACCTAGGTAAAATAATAATAATACTAACACCAATAATAATAATGAAAAATGAAAAGAAATGAAATGGGGTAAAAGTCAAGGTTGAAACAAGAGTTAATGGTGACATCACCATCCACTATAAGCTCTCAAATGTCTTCATTGAGGAGCCACCACCTCCATGGAAAACATTGAAGCTTGCAAAAGGTTTGGAAACCCTATTTCTCTTTCTCCCTCTCTTCCTCTCAAATGCTCAAATTTGGCTACTGATTCAAGCAAAGGTGTGAGCATTTCTTAATTCCGTGGCTATAGGTTCGTCCTTGCTCCATTGCTTGCAAATTAGATTACTTGAATGTTTTGGGTTGAATTTCACATTGTATTTTGTTGCGAATTGTTGTGAGGAAATGGTTCAAAGGTATGAACTTTGGAAGGGTATCCATTGTTGTGTGAATTATTAGTTCATATCCCACATGATTACAAAGCCAATAGTGGAATCAAAATCAAACATGGATAAAGTCAAGGTTAAGTTTGATAACATACTTTTATTTTGATTAGAGGACTCCATGAATTCTTTTCATAATATGGATGCATGTAACCGGATGCCCTATCGGACCTTGTTTTGAAGCTTAAGACACGATTTGGGAAATGATAAGTGACACTTGATCTTGTGAGACCTTGACGTATATTTAAATTAATAGGTTAACAATGTAATCTTTCCATCATAGAGAGACCATCTAACTGAGTTTTAGAATGCATGTTTGTATGATCAGAAATATTGTAGTTGTTTTGATATAAGATTAATGAAACGCTTTTAGCATGCATAGCAAGCTGTTTGATGGAATGCCACATTGGGTTGTTAACATTTAGGAGTCTAATTGGCAACTCTAAATGCTAAGTAGACACTCCCTTAAGTATAAGACTTGTATAATCTAGGAATGTAGAATGACCTCGTAATGTAAAATGTGGTTTCCAAACATGTAAATAGCACATTCGATAGAGATTGCGCTTAAGAACAACAGTTCGAAAATATGCAGTTCGGGCTGTCCCTTTCGAGGGACAGCTGCACCTTGTACACACCTCCGTTTGGAGTGTGTAATATGTCAATGGGAAGGTCTTGAAGTCTTCTTTCTAATGAAACTTAGATGAGAGAAATCCGAGTTACGGTTTAAAAGATATGACCATTTCTTTCCAGCTGCGCAAGATCGGCAGATTTCTGCATTTCATATCTGATCTAGTAATATTTTCCTTTGTTCTAGTTAATGTTCATAGGTTGTAGAATAGTTTTACTATGCTGAAATGTTATGGCTATGCATACTTATCAATGACCCAACATTTTATTATATCCATTGACTTCATAGACTTAGCTCCACTGAAATAGGAGATGATCTCCTTGTACCCTTTATGATTGAAGTCATTCAACTATGATGCTTTCCCTGTAAGCTGTTGCTGAATTATTAAACCATACATGTTTGTAAATTCAAAGGCTTGGTTAGTAAAGGGTTGATTTAGTGGTTAATCTTATAGCCCTCCTTAGTTAAAGGTCAATGAAATGCTTGCTAAAGATTTATAGAATGTATGCAGGAAACACTGTAGCAGTGCAGAACATTGGTTTTGTTCTTATTTTTACGGGCTATGTGTGAATGATAAGTAGCCTCAATTATGGTGAAAATGAAATCTAATATTGTGAATATAATACACTAGAAGTTTGGGATGAAATGATAAAGATTTCAGGCTTCAAATTGAGGTTTTTGATTTCAAGTTTTTGATAGTTACTGTAGCTACCGACAAAGAGTGAACTATAAACTCCAATGTTTTCAAAAAGACTCAGAATTCAATTCCGATCGTCCCGATAGTTCGGGGACATATTTAAACTAATAAAAATGGTGCGGCCAGGTGTCTAGGAGATCATCTCCTATTTCAGTGGAGCTAAGTCTATGAAGTCAATGGATATAATAAAATGTTGGGCCATTGATAAGTATGCATAGCCATAACATTTCAGCATAGTAAAACTATTCTACAACCTATGAACATTAACTAGAACAAAGGAAAATATTACTAGATCAGATATGAAATGCAGAAATCTGCCGATCTTGCGCAGCTGGAAAGAAATGGTCATATCTTTTAAACCGTAACTCGGATTTCTCTCATCTAAGGCTCATTAGAAAGAAGACTTCAAGACCTTCCCATTGACATATTACACACTCCAAACGGAGGTGTGTACAAGGTGCAGCTGTCCCTCGAAAGGGACAGCCCGAACTGCATATTTTCGAACTGTTGTTCTTTGCGCCATTCTATCGAACAGGTTATTTACATGTTTGGAAACCACATTTTTACATTACGAGGTCATTCTACATTCCTAGATTATACAAGTCTTATACTTAAGGGAGTGTCTACTAGCATTTAGAGTTGCCAATTAGACTCCTAAATGTTAACAACCCAATGTGGCATTCCATCAAACAGTTGCTATGCATGCTAAAACGTTTCATTAATCTTATATCAAAACAACTACAAGATTTCTGATCATACAAACATGCATTCTAAACTCAGTTAGATGGTCTCTCTATGATGGAAAGATTACATTGTTAACCTATTAATTTAAATATACGTCAAGGTCTCACAAGATCAAGTGTCACTTATCATTTCCTGAAATCAGGTCTTAAGCCGAAACAAGGTCCGATAGGGCATCCAGTTTACATGCATCCATATTATGAAAAGAATTCATGGAGTCCTCTAATCAAAATAAAAGTATGTTATCAAACTTAACCTTGACTTTATCCATGTTTGATTTTGATTCCACTATTGGCTTTGTAATCATGTGGGATATGAACTAATAATTCACACAACAATGGATACCCTTCCAAAGTTCATACCTTTGAACCATTTCCTCACAACAATTCGCAACAAAATACAATGTGAAATTCAACCCAAAACATACAAGTAACTAATTAGCAAGCAATGGAGCAAGGACGAACCTATAGCCACGGAATTAAGAAATGCTCACACCTTTGCTTGAACTGTAGCCAAATTTGAGCATTTAAGAGGAAGAGAGGGAGAAAGAGAAATAGGGTTTCCAAACCTTTTGCAAGCTTCAATGTTTTCCATGGAGGTGGTGGCTCCTCAATGAAGACATTTGAGAGCTTATAGTGGATGGTGATGTCACCATTAACTCTTGTTTCAACCTTGACTTTTACCCCATTTCATTTCTTTTCATTTTTCATTATTATTATTGGTGAAAATGGTGCGGCCAGGTGTCTAGGAGCTCAGATCCATCGGTTATAAATTTAAAAGCCGACATTTCGGTAAACTCACGATTTGGGTAATTAAATGCATGTAATGCATTCATATTGCTATGAAATGTTATATGACGAACATTTACCATGTTTAGGACATGGTGAGGTGGTCTAAGACCAGACTGGGAGGATCGGGCCCGAGTAGGCCCAAGAGCGAAAAAGGTAGGATGTCGCGAATGCATGTGAGTATTTCTAACTCATAGTATTCTCTTGATTCTTGTTGTTCTTGTGCTAAATGGATGTTGGAGTCCATCTTTTGATACATGCTCTGTCTGTTGACATGTTATGCTTCTTTGGATTTGTTTGAGCTTGTATGTTTTGATATGATCTCGCTTTGAGGGAGTACCCTTGACATCCTTCTTGTGTTGTTGTGGGATGGCGGGGAGGTGGTACTCCATGGCATATGGCGATGGGAGTGATACTCCATGGCATATGGCGATGGAGTACCCTCCGGCATCCTACTTGCACTGGGATGGTCGAGGGGTGGTACTCCATAGCGATCTGTCGATATTCTATTCTTTGCATTAAATATTCTCTCCTTCTACCCTACTTTGATTTTGTACTCTTATTTCCTCGAGAGGTTCCCAATACATATTTGAGATGGGTTTCCTCATATGTATCGGTTTTATATCTCGAGGAGATTGTTGCTTTCATGTTTTTCGTATGCGTATTTGAGTAGAGTTACTCCTTAAATACGTATTGGCTTCCGATCTCGAGGAGATCTACCGATTATTATATATTGAGTGATGTTCTTTGCCTTGGATATATAGATATACCTGTTGTTTTAGGTATTCGTACTAGCAATCTCTCACGTACAGGCATGATACATCGGACGGATGCCCCGGCAGAGGGTGTATAATATCTGGCCACGAGCACTTGGTGCTCTATCGGACGGAGACCCTGGCGGAGGGTGTATAATATCTGGCCACTTGGCTCACCAGAGTGGCATTTTGACCATGTGCACATGTATGCTATAAGCGTAGCCCTGGGCTTAGGCGAAGGCGATACCGATGGTGTCGTAGATGTAAATGAACATCTTAGTATCACATATGCCAGAGATTAAATACATCTGTGGATTTATCCACTTTCCTGAAATTTGTTATTTGCTTCTGATGTTATTATTGCATAATAGTACTTCTTTTATTTACATTTCTTTCCTAGTGGCTTTCGCCACCTTTATTGATTTATTTGCGATCCCTCTTGGGCCTTTCTTTGGCTCATGCACTTGATGGATGTTTTTCTCGGGTGACAATGAGGAGTAGGGTCGGGACTAGATGAGGACCTTGCGGTAGCTAGGAGGCGGAATTGAGGAGAGAGCTTCCGCGGGATCAACCTAGCAAAATGATGGGCATATGTTGAACTGAGGTTTGCAGGCCTCTATTCCTTTCTGAGTGAGAGTTGTCATTCGGGACCTGCTAGGGTTTTATAAAAACCTTATATACATTTCTTCGGCTGATTTATAATTTAAACTCTGATTTAATTATCTGCTTATGTTACTTAGCCTTGCGTGCTTCTAGGGGCGACCCTATAAGCACGCGGCGTTTGTCGCGTGCGCCGAGGCCCGGGATCCGGGTTCGGGGCGTGACACTTAGTCTTGGTGTGCTATATATTATCTTGTTACAGTTGTCATTCACAGGAAGAATTATTTGGTTTTGACATGCCATTTGATAATTCCAGAAGTCGAAGAAACCAAAGTCTGTGGGCAAACATCCCAAAATAACTTATAGACCGAATACTAAAACGTCTAGGTCTGATCGATTACATCAACTTTAGTAGTTTATGTAAATAATGGAGGTCGATAGCAATGGGTGATCCTTTATTAAAGCAAGTACAGTGGTTGATTTGTCCCTGTCACTCAGATTATAAAACAAGAAATTTCTACAACCTCATTGAGGGTCAACAATATGAGTATGAAATGGATTTGTTTCTTGGAGCGCAATTTTTTTATCTTCATCTAGTTTGCTCATCTTGTCTTATGAAAATGGATATGGTTCTCTTTTCAATCCATTCATAGATGAATATCCACAACTTCCATCAACCAAAACTGTTTTATTGCCATCCAAATTTAGGTCAATGGCTAAACGCTTATAATGAATCGAAAGCCCTAGATCCCTAGACATTGTTGTTTTATCATCACCACTAATCTTTGATGATTTCCTATTTGCATGTTTATTTGATGGTAAATCTATAGCTATATGAAGACCGCAAGACACAAGATGGTTTATGGTTGAAGACCAACCTTCAAAAAAAGATTACTGCGACCTTCATTACTTCCGAGGATATTTCTATGCATTACATGTAAATGGAGGGCTTACTGAATTTCATTGTGGACCTAATCCTACAACCAGAATTTTCGACATTAGTCATTCACTCCGAAATATAAATCTTAGTGACAATATTTACTTGGTTGAGTCTTCAGACAATTTATTAATGATTGAAAGAAAGGTGCCATCTAAAATGCTCAAGAGGACTTCACCTTTTACTGATTTTGAGTCAATTTATGCATACAAGTTATCTATGTCTTTCACAATATATAAGTTGGATATTAGTTAGTCTTGTGGGACGAAGGTTTAAGACGATTCTCATTGGATCGGAGAGACAATCTCAAGGGATCAACTGTTGTTTCATGGACATGGAATTTCTCTCTTTAAAGGGATACAATTGTCAGAGGTTGGACAAATACATCTCTGTTTTCAATGATAATTTTATGCTTCAACAATCTTTTACAGCAGATGCCGCTCTGTATTTTTGTGATCGACCTGAATCCATTACTATGCAACCTTATGATGTATTCGAGTTCTCTCCGTTATGGATGAGCTTGGTTAGAAGAGAGAGAGGGAGAGAAAGAGAGAGAGACACCATGTTGTATCAGTGCATATCATTTTCCTATGTTTATTTACTATTGTGTTTGCAAAATTGTTAATTTTTGTCATTCTTTTTAATATTTCCATTGAACTATGTGTTACTAATGCTTTATGAGGTTGTATTTGATTGAAGTGTTGTTGTATTTTATCTTTTTACTCAAAATAGCAAACATTTCATTTTGGTGAGGACTAGTTAGCCAATCCAATTATATCATACCAATTTATGACCATACTTTAGTTATTTGCTTTAAAATTTCCAAAGTTGGGAAAGATCGGTGCTTGATTTAGCAAATTGAGAGTTGATGATAACGCTTTAAAGACAAAAGAATAGAACTGTGATTTTGGTTTGCAATATTAGAAATATACATTACTATTCCATCTTTATCTATTTCAAGAGATATAATCAAAGAGCAAGAGAATGAGTGGTTATTTGGCTTTCTGTATAGGTGAAATGCAATTTGTTTCATATGTAAAAATTTTACATTGTTCTCACCATACTCCCCTTAAATTTTACATTCTTTGCGGATGTCTTCAAGCTCGAAAAGGTATTCCATTAATTTTGTTATGAAATCATTTAAGGCAATTCCTTTATATATATATATATATATATATATATATATATATATATATATATATATATATATATATATATATGTATGTGTGTTTCAATTAAAGTTTACACAACATGCTATTTATTTTTATTATTCATTCCTTTTTGTTGCACCAAACTCTTAGTCTTGGTGTGCTATATATTATCTTGTTATAGTTGTCATTCACAGGAAGAATTATTTGGTTTTGACATGCCAATTGATAATTCCGGAAGTCGAAGAAACCAAAGTTGGTGAAAAGAACTTATAGATCGAATACTAAAATTTCTAAGTTTGATCGATTACATCAACTTTAGTAGTTTATGCAAATAATGGAGGTCGGTAGCAATGGGGGATCCTTCATTAAAACAAGTACCCTGGTTGACTTTTCCTTATGACTCATATTTTAAAACTAGAAACTTCTACAACCGCTTTGAGGACCAACAACATGAGTACGAAATGGATTTTTTTCTGGGAGCAAAAATTGTTGGATATTCATCTAGTTCACTCATTTTGCCTTATGAAAATGGAAACGGTTCTCTATTCAATCCATTCAAAGAGGAAACCGACAACTTCCATCAACAAGAACTGTTTTATTGCCATCGAAATTTAGGACAATGGCTCAACACTTATAAAGAATCGAAAGTCCTGGATCCCTAGACATTGTGGTTTTATCATCAGCACTAATCTTTGATGATTGTCATGATGGTTAATGGTTGAAGACCAACATTCAAAAAAAGATTACAGTGACCTTCATTACTTCTAAGGATATTATGCTTTACATATCAATGGAGGGCTTACTGAATTTGATTGTGGACCAAATCCTAGAACCAAGATTTTGGACATTAGTCATTCACTCCCAAATATAAATCTTAGTTACAATATTTACTTGGTTGAGTCTTCCGATAATTTATTAATGATTGAAAAACGGGTGCCATCTAAAATGCTCAAGTGGACTTTACCATTTAGTGATTTTGAGTGAATTTATGCATACAAGTTATCTATATCTTGGACAATATATAAGTTGGATATTAGTGAGTCTTGTCGGACCAAGGGTGAAGAGGATTCTCATTGGTTCGGAGAGACAAGCTCAAGGGATCAACTGTTGTTTCTTGGACATGACAATTCTCTCTTTAAAGGGATACAATTTTCCGAAGCTTGACAAATACATCTCTGTTTTCAATGATACTTTTATGGTTCAACAATCTTTTACAGCAGATGCCGTTCTTTATTTTTGTGATCCACCTGATTGCATTGCTATAAAACCTTATGATGTGTTCGAGTTCTCTCCTTTATAAATGAGCCATGTTAGAAGAGAGAGTTACAAAGACCAAGTTGTATCAGCGCATATCATTTTCCAATGTTTATTTACTATTGTGTTAGCAAAAATGTTTATTTTTGTCATTTTTTTAATATTTCCATTAAACAATCTTTTACTAATGTTTTATAAGGTTGCGTTTGATTGAGGTGTTGTTGTCTTTTAGCTTTTCACTCAAAATAGCAAAGATTTCATTTTTGTGAGGACTAATTAGCCAATCCAATTATGTCTTAAAAATTTATGACAATAGTTTAGTTATTTGCTTGAAAATAACCAAAGTTGGGAAAGATCAGTGCTTGATTTAGCAAATTGAGTGTTGATGATAGGGCTTTAGAGATAAAAGAATAGAACTGCGATTCTAGTTTGCAATATTAGGAATATTCATTACTATTCCATCTTTATCTATTTAAAGAGATATAATCAAAGTGGAAGTGAATGAGTGGTTATTTGGCTTTCTATATCGGTGTAATGCAATATGTTTCATATGTAAGTTGGAAAATATTATGTTTGGTTTAATTTAAAAGTTTCAATTACATGTAAAATATTTTATATAGAGGGTGGAAGAGAAAGTGGGATTTTCGGAAGCCTTGTGGACTGAGGGATATTAATCCAGAAAGACTGCTGATACCACGAAAACATTTTGAAATTCTCACAACAACTGGTATTTGCCATTCCTTGTATTTCATATATAAAGGGAGTACATGTATACCAGGTTGCTAACTGAGATAGTTACTGATCCTATAAGCAGGGGAAGTTTGGTAGGCTTGGTATAGATCCTAGAAACAAGGATGACTCGTTAAGGGTTACTAGCCTTATGTATCCTTTATATTACTGTATTTCAACTTAACGTCAAAAGTAGTTGTAAGTTGGAAATACAAAAAAATTTACATTATTTGCAGATGTCTTCAAGCTCGAAAAGGTATTATATTAACTTTGTTTTGAAATCATTTAGGGCAATTCATTTTTATATAAATATATGTCTGTGTTTCAATTATTATTTACACAACTTGCCATTTATCTTTATTATTCATTCCTTTTTATTGCACCAAACTCTTAGTCTTGGTGTGCTATATATTATCTTGTCACAGTTGTCATTAGGAGAAAGAATTATTGGGTTTTGACTAGCCAATTGGTAATTCCAGAAGTCCAAGAAACTAATGTTGGTGCGCACACCTCCCAAAAAAACTTATAGATCGAATACTAAAATGTCTAAGTCTGATCGATTACAACAACTTTAGTAGTTTATGCAAATAATGGAGGTCGGTAGTAATGGAGGATCCTTCAATATAGCAAGTACCGTGGTTGATTTGTCCCCATGACTCAGATTTTAAAACAAGAAATTGAATCTTTTCTCTGAGCACATATTGTTGGATCTTCATCTTGTTTGCTCATCTTGTCTTATTAAAATGGAAATGGTTCTCTTTTCAATCCATTCACAAACGAATAACCACAACTTCCATCAACTAGAACTTTTTATTGTCATCCAAATTTAGGCCAATGGCTCAACGCTTATAAAGAATCGAAAGCCCTGTATCCCTAGACATTGTTGTTTTATCATCACCACTAATCACTGATGATTGTCTGTTTCCAAGTTTATTTGATTGTAAAACTATAGCTATATGCCGACCGCAAGACACAAGATGGTTTATGGTTCAAAACCAACCTTTAAAAAAAGATTACTTCGACCTTCATTACTTCCAAGGATATTTCTATGCTTTAGTTGTCAATGGAGGGCTTACTGAATTTGATTGTGGACCAAATCCTAGAACCAGGATTTTGGATATTAGTCATTCACTCCGAAATATAAATCTTAGTGACAATATTTACTTGGTTGACTCTTCAGACAATTTATTAATGATTAAAAGAAAGGTGCCATCTAAAATGCTCAAGAGGACTTCACCTTTTACTGATTTTGAGTCAATTTATGCATACAAGTTATCTATATCTTGTACAATATATAAGTTGGATATTAGTCAGTCTTGTTGGACAAAGGGTGAAGAGGATTCTCATTGTTTTGGAGAGACAAGCTCAAGGGATCAACAGTTGTTTCGTGGACATGACAATTCTCTCTTTAAAAGGATACAATTTTCCGAAGTTGGACAAATACAACGCTGTTTTCTAAGATACTTTTATACTTCAACAATCTTTTACAGCAGATGTCGCTCTGTATTTTTGTGATCGACCTGATTACATTACTATGCTACCTTATGATGTGTTCGAGTTCTCTCTTTTATGGATGAACTTGGTTAGAAGAGAGAGAGAGAGAGAGAGAGAGAGAGAGAGAGAGAGAGAGAGAGAGAGAGAGACCATGTTGTATCAGTGCATAATATTTTCCTATGTCATTTTTTTTATTATTTCCATTAAACTATGTGTTACTAATGCTTTATGAGGTTGTGTTTGTTTGAGGTGTTGTTGTATTTTTATCTTCTCCCTCAAAATAGCAAAGATTTCATTTTGGTGAGGACTAGTTAGCCAATCCAATTATGTCTTACAAACTTATGACAATAGTTTAGTTATTTGCTTTAAAATAACCAAAGTTAGGAAAGATTAGTGCTTGATTTAGCAAATTGAGAGTTGACGATAGGGCTTTAGGGATAAAAGAATAGAACTGTGATTCTAGTTTGCGATATTAGAAATATTCATTACTATTCAATCTTTACCTATTTAAAGAGATAGAATCAAAAAGCAAGAGAAAGAGTGGTTATTTAGCTTTCTATATAGGTGCATTGCAATATGTTTCATATGTAAGTTTAAAAATCTTGTGTTTGGTTTAAATTAAAAGTTTCAATTACATGTAAAATATTTTATATAGAGGGTGGAAGAGAAAGTGGGAGTTTCGGAAGCTTTTTGGATTGAGGGATATTAATCAAGAAGCCAACTGGTATTTTCCATTCCTTGTATTTCATATATAAAGGGAGTACAAGTATACATGGTTGTTAACTTAGATGTTACCGATCCTATAAAAAAAGGAAGTTTTGTAGGCTTGTTATAGATCCTATAAACAAGGATGACTCGGTAAGGGTTACTACCCCAAGTATCCTTTACATTACTGTATTTCAACATAAAGTCAAAGTAGTTGTAAGTTGAAATACAGTAAAAATTTTACATTATTTCCACCCTCATCCCGTTAAATTTTACATTCTTTGCAGATGTCTTCAAGCTCGAAAAGGTATTCCATTAATTTTGTTATGAAATCATTTAGTGCAATTCCTTTATATATATATATATATATGTATATATATATATATATATATATATACATATATATATATATATATATACATATATATATATATATATATATATACATATATATATATATATACATATATATATACGTGTGTGTGTGTGTGTGTGTGTGTTTCTACATATATATATACTAAAGTTATGAAATCAACTTGCTATTTATCTTTATTATTCATTCCTTTTTGTTGCACCAAACTCTTAGTCTTGGTGTGCTATATATTATCTTGTTACAGGTATCATTCACAGGAAGAATTATTTGGTTTTGACATGCCAATTGATAATTCCAGAAGTCAAAGAAACCAAAGTTTGTGCGCACACCTCCAAAAAGAACTTATAGATCGAATACTAAAACATCAACTTTAGTAGTTTAGCAAATAATGGAGGTCGGTAGCAATGGGTGATTCTTCATTAAAGCAAGTACCATGGTTGATTTGTCCCTGTGATTCAGATTATAAAGCACCAAATTTCTACAACCTCATTGAGGGCCAACAATATGAGTATGAAATGGATTTGTTTCTTGGAGCACAAATTGTTTGATCTTCATCTAGTTGGTCCATCTTGTTTTATGAAAATAAATATGGTTCACTTTTCAATCCATTCACTGACGATTATCCACAACTTCCATCAACCAGAACTGTTTTATTGCCATCCAAATTTAGGTCAATGGCTAAACACTTATAAAGAATCGAAAACGCTGGATCCCTAGACATTGTTGTTTTATCATCACCACTAATCTTTGATAATTGTCTGTTTTCAGGTTTATTTGATTGTAAAGCTATAGCTATATGCAGACCGCAAGACACAAGATGGTTTATGGTTGAAGACCAACATTCAAAAAGGATTATTGTGACCTTCATTGCTTCAGAGGATATTTCTATGATTTAGATGTCAATGGAGGGCTTACTGAATTTGATTGTGGACCAAATCCTAGAACCAGGATTTTGGACATTAGTCATTCACTCCGAAATATAAATCTTAGTGACAATATTTACTTTGTTGAGTCTTCAGACAATTTATTAATGATTGAAAGAAAGGTGCCATCTAAAATGCTCAAGAGGACTTCACCTTTTACTGATTTTGAGTCAATTTATGCATACAAGTTATCTATGTCTTTCACAATATATAAGTTGGATATTAGTTAGTCTTGTGGGACGAAGGTTTAAGACGATTCTCATTGGTTTAGAGAGACAAGCTCAAGGGATCAACTGTTGTTTCTTGGACATGTAATTTCTCTCGTTAAAGGGATACAATTTTCAGAAGTTGGACAAATACATCTCTGCTTTCAATGATAATTTTATTCTTCAACAATCTCTTACAGCAGATGCCGCTATATGTCTTTGTGATCGACCTGATTGCATTACTAAGCAACCTTATGAAGTGTTCGAGTTCTTTCCTTTATGGATGCGCTTCGTTAGAAGAGAGAGAAAGAGAGAGAGAGAGAGAGAGAGAGAGAGAGAGAGAGAGAGAGAGAGAGAGAGAGAGAGAGAGACCACGTTGTATCAGTGCATATCATTTTCCTATGTTTATTTACTATTGTGTTAGCAAAAATGATTATTTTTGTCATTTTTTTTAATATTTCCATTGAACTACGTGTTACTAATGCTTTATGAGGTTGTGTTTGATTGAGGTGTTGTTGTATTTTATCTTCTTACTCAAAATAACAAATATTTCATTTTGGTGAGGACTAGTTAGCCAATCCAATTATGTCATACACATTTATGACCATAGTTTAGTTATTTGTTCTAAAATTACCAAAGTTGGGAAAGATCAGTGCTGGATTTAGCAAATTGAAAGGTTATGATAGGGCTTTAAAGACAAAAGAATAGAACTGTGATTCTGGTTTGCAATATTAGAAATGTACATTACTATTTCATCATTATCTATTTCAAGAGATATAATCAAAGAGCAAGAGAATGAGTGGTTATTTGGCTTTCTATATAGGTGCAATGCAACATGTTTCATATGAAAGTTTAAAAATCTTGTGTTTGGTTTAATGTAAAAGTTTCAATTACAAGTAAAATATTTTATATAGAGTGTGGAAGAGAAAGCGAGAATTTCGAAAGCCTTGTGGATTGAGGGATATTAATCCAGAAGGACTGCTGATACCACGAAAAAATTTTGAAATTCTCACACTAACTGGTATTTGTCATTCCTTGTATTTCATATATAAAAGGAGTACATGTATACAAAGTTGCTAACTTAGATAGTTACCAATCCTATAAACTAGGGAAGTTTGGTAGGCTTGGTATAGATCCTATAAACAAGGATGACTTAATAAGGGTTACTAGCCTCAAGTATCCTTTATATTATTCTAACCTCCTTCCCTTAATTTTTACATTCTTGCAGATGTCTTCAAGCTTGAAGAGGTATTCCAATAATTTTGTTTTGAAATCATTTAGGGCAATTCCTATATGTATATATATATATATATATGTGTGTGTGTGTGTGTGTGTGTGTGTGTGTGTGTGTGTGTGTGTCTATATATATGTGTGTGTGTGTGTGTGTGTTTTTCAATTATAGTTTACACAACTTGCCATTTATCTTTATGATTCATTCATGTTTATTGCACCAAACTCTTAGTCTTGGTGTACTATATATTATCTTTTTACAGTTGTCATTCGTAGGAAGAATTATTCGGTTTTGACATGCCAATTGATAATTCCAGAAGTCGAAGAAACCAAAGTTTGTGCGCACACTTCCCAAAATAACTTATAGATCGAATACTAAAATGTCTAAGTCTGATCGATTACATCAACTTTAGTGGTGTATGCATATAATGTAGGTCGGTAGCAATGGAGGATCCTTCATTAAAGCAAGTACCCTGGTTGATTTTTCCCTGTGACTCAGATTTTAAAACTAGAAATTTCTACAACCTCATTGAGGACCAAGAATATATGTATGAAATGGATTTGTTTCTTGGAGCACAAATTGTTGGATCTTCATCTAGTTGGTTCATCTTGTCTTATGAAAATGGAAATGGTTCTCTATTCAATCCATTCACAGACGAAACCGACAACTTCCATCAACAAGAACTATTTTATTACAATCCAAATTTAGGACAATGGCTCAACGCTTATAAAGAATCGGAAGCCCTGGATCCCTTGACATTGCTGTTTTATCATCACCACTAATCTTTGATGATTGTCTATTTGCAGGTTTATTTGATTGTAAAACTATAGCTATATGCAAACCGCAAGACACAAGATGGTTTATGGTTGAAGACCAACCTTTAAATAAAGATTACTGTGACCTTCACTACTTCCAAGGACATTTCTATGCTTTAGATGTCAATGGGGGGCTTACTGAATTTGATTGTGGACCAAATCCTAGAACCAAGATTTTGGACATTAGTCATTCACTCCGAAATATAAATCTAGTGACAATATTTTCTTGGTTGTGTCTTCCGACAATTTATTAATGATTGAAAGAAGGGTTCCATCTAAAATGCTCAAAAGGACTTTACCATTTACTGATTTTGAGTCAATTTATGCATATAAGTTATCTATATCTTGTACAATATATAAGTTGGATATTAGTCAGTCTTGGTGGACCAAGGGTGAAGAGGATCCACATTGGTTCGGAGAGACAAGCTCAAGGGATCAACTGTTGTTTCTTGGACATGACAATTCTCTCTTTAAAGGGATACAATTTTTCGAAGTTGGACAAATACATTGTTTTCAATGATACTTTTATGCTTCAACAATCTTTTACAGCAGATGCCGCTCTTTATTTTTGTGATCCACCTGATTGCATTGCTATACAACTTTATGATGTGTTCGAGTTCTCTCCTTTATTAATGAGCTTTGTTAAAAGAGAGAGTGAGAGAGACCAAGTTGTATCAGTGCATCCATTTTCGAATGTTTATTTACTATTGTGTTAGCAAAAATGTTTATTTATGATGTGTTCGAGTTCTCTCCTTTATGATTAAGGTTTTGTTGTCTTTTAGCTTTTTACTCAAAATAGCAAAGATTTCATTTTGTGAGGACTAGTTAGCCAATCCAATTATGTCTACAAATTTATGAAAATAGTTTAGTTATTTGCTTTAAAATAACCAAAGTTGGGAAGATCAATGCTTGATTTAGCAAATTGAGAGTTGATGATAGGGCTTTAGAGATAAAAGAATAGAACTGCGATTCTAGTTTGCAATATTAGAAATATTCATTACTATTCCATCTTTATCTATTTCAAGATATATAATCAAAGAGCAAGAGAATCAGTGGTTATTTGGCTTTCTATATAGGTGCAATGCAATATGTTTCCTATGTAAGTTGAAAAATCTTGTGTTTGGTTTAATGTGAAAGTTTCAATTACATGTAAAATATTTTATATAGAGGGTGGAAGAGAATGTGGGATTTTAGGAAGCATTGTGGACTGAGGGATATTAATCCAGAAGGACTACTCCTACCACGAAATCATTTTGAAATTCTCACACCAACTGGTATTTGCCATTCCTAGTATTTCATATATAAAGGGAGTACATGTATACCCAGTTATTAACAGAGATAGTTACTGATCCTATAAACAAGGGATGTTTGGTAGGCTTGGTATAGATCCTAAAAACAAGGATGACTTGGTAAGGGTTACTAGCCTCAAGTATCCTTTACATTACTGTATTTCAACTTAATGTCAAAGTAGTTGTAAGTTGAAATACAAAAAAAAAATTACATTATTCTCACCATCGCCCTCTTAAATTTTACATTATCTTTTTTATTCATTCCTTTTTATTGCAGAAAACTCTTAGTCTTGGTGTGCTATATATTATCTTGTTACAGTTGTCATTTGGAGGAAGAATTATTGGGTTTTGACAAGCCAATTGGTAATTCCAGAAGTCGAAGAAACCAAATTTGGTGCGCACACCTCCGAAAAAAACTTATTGATCAAATACTAAAACGTCAAAGTCTGATCGATTACATCAACTTTAGGTGTGTATGCAAATAATGGAGGTCGGTTGTAATGGAGGATCCTTCATTAAAGCAAGTACTGTGGTTGATTTGTCCCTATGACTCAGATTTTAAAACAAGAAATTTATACAACCTTATTGAGGACCAACAATATGAGGATGAAATGGATTCATTTCTTTGAGCACAAATTGTTGGATCTTCATATAGTTTGCTCATCTTGTCTTATTAAAATGGAAATGGTTCTCTTTTCAATCCATTCACAGATGAATACCCACAACTTCCATCAACAAGAACTTTTTTATTGCCATCCAAATTTAGGTCAATGGTTCAATGCTTATAAAGAATAGAAAGCCCTGTATCCCTAGACATTGTTGTTTTATCATCACCACTAATCTTTGATGATTATCAGTTTGCAGGTTTATTTGATTGTAAAACTATAGCTATATGCAGACCGCAAGACACAAGATGGTTTATTGTTGAAAACCAACCTTTAAAAAAAGATTACTGCGAC
The DNA here is from genome assembly GCA_026586065.1 of Dioscorea zingiberensis. Taxonomy (NCBI): domain Eukaryota; kingdom Viridiplantae; phylum Streptophyta; class Magnoliopsida; order Dioscoreales; family Dioscoreaceae; genus Dioscorea; species Dioscorea zingiberensis. Next base: position 198,616 of record JAGGNH010000075.1, on the reverse strand, counting down.
CTTCATTACTTCCAAAGATATTTCTATGTTTTAGTTGTCAATGGAGGGCTTACTGAATTTGATTGTGGACCAAATCCTAGAACCAGGATTTTGGATATTAGTCATTCACTCCAAAATATAAATCTTAGTGACAATATTTACTTGGTTGACTCTTCAGACAATTTATTAATGATTGAAAGAAAGGTGTCATCTAAAATGCACAAGAGGACTTCACCTTTTACTGATTTTGAGTCAATTTATGCATACAAGTTATCTATATCTTGTACAATATATAAGTTGGATATTAGTCAGTCTTGGACCAAGGCTGATGTGAATTCTCATTGGTTTGGAGAGACAAGCTCAAGGGATCAACTGTTGTTTCATGGACATGACAATTCTCTCTTTAAAGGGATACAATTTTCCGAAGTTGGACAAATACATCTCTGTTTTCAATGATACTTTTATACTTCAACAATCTTTTACAGCAGATGCTGCTCTGTATTTTTGTAATCGACCTGATTGCATTACTATGCAACCTTATGATGTGTTCGAGTTCTCTCCTTTATGGATGCGCTTGGTTAGAAGAGAGAGAGAGAGACCATGTTGTATCAGTGCATATCATTTTCCTATGTTTATTTACTATTGTGTTAGCTAAAATGTTTACTTTTGTCTTTTTTTTTTTATTATTTCCATTAAACTATGTGTTACTAATGCTTTATGTGGTTGTGTTTGTTTGAGGTGTTGTTGTATTTTATCTTCTCATTCAAAATTGCAAAGATTTCATTTTGGTGAGGACTAGTTAGCCAATCCAATTTTGCCTTAGAAATTTATGACAATCCTTTAGTTATTTGCTTTGAAATAACCAAAGTTGAAAAAGATCAGTGCTTGATTTACCAAATTTAGAGTTGATGATAGGGCTTTAGAGATAAAAGAATAGAACTGTGATTCTAGTTTGCAATATTAGAAATATTCATTACTATTCCATCTTTACCTACTTAAATAGGTAGAATCAAAGAGCAAGAGAAAGAGTGGTTATTTAGCTTTCTATATAGGTGCATTGCAATATGTTTCATATGTAAGTTTAAAAATCTTGTGTTTGGTTAAAGTAAAAGTTTCAATTACATGTAAAATATTTTATATAGAGGGTGGAAGAGAAAGTGGGATTTTCGGAAGCTTTGTGGATTGAGGGCTATTAATCCAGAAGCCAACTGGTATTTCCATTCCTTGTATGTCATATATAAAGGGAGTACATGTATAGCAGGTTGCTAACTTAGATGTTACCGATCCTATTAAAACAGGAAGTTTGGTAGGCTTGGTAAAGATCCTATAAACAAGGATGACTCGGTAAGGGTTTCTAGCCCCAAGTATCCTTTACATTACTGTATTTCAACTTAAAGTCAAAGTAGTTGTAAGTTGAAATACAGTAAAATTTTACATTATTCTCACCATCCTCCCCTTAAATTTTACATTCTTTGCAGATGTCTTCAAGCTCGAAAAGGTATTCCATTAATTTTGTTTTGAAATCATTTAGGGCAATTCTTTTTTTTTATATATATATGTGTGTTTCAATTAAAGTTTACACAACTTGATATTTATCTTTATTATTCATTCTTTTAATTACACCAAACTCTTAGTCTTGGTGTGCTATATATTATCTTGTTACAATTGTCATTCACAGGAAGAATTATTTTGTTTTGACGTGCTAATTGATAATTCTAGAAGTCGAAGAAACCAAAGTTTGTGCCCACACCTCCCAAAAGAACTTATAGATCGAATACTAAAACGTCTAAGTCTGATCGATTACATCAACTTTAGTAGTTTACTCAAATAATGGAGGTCTGTAGCAAAGGGGGATCCTTCATTAAAGCAAGTATCATGGTTGATTTGTCCCTATGACTCAGATTATAAAACAAGAAATTTCTACAACCTCATTGAGGGCCAACAATATGAGTATGAAATGGATTTGTTTCTTGGAGCACAAATTGTTGGATCTTCATCTAGTTAGCTCATCTTGTCTTATGAAAATGGATATGGTTCTCTTTTCAATCCATTCACAGACTAATATCCACAACTTCCATCAACCAGAACTGTTTTATTGCCATCCATATTTAGGCCAATGGCTAAACGCTTATAAAGAATCGAAAGCCCTCGATCCCTAGACATTGTTGTTTTATCGTCACCACTAATCTTTGACGATTGTCTGTTTGCAGGTTTATTTGATAGTAAAACTAGAGCTATATGCGGAACCATAGAGACACAAGATGGTTTATGGTGAAGACCAACCTTCAAAAAATATTACTTGAGATATTCATTACTTCCGAGGATATTTCTATGCTTTTAGATGTCAATTGAGGGTTTCTTGAATTTGATTACGGCCAAAATCCTAGAACCGTGGATTTTGGACATTAGTCATTCACTCCAAAATATAAATCTTAGTGACAATATTTACTTGGTTGAGTCTTCAAACAATTTATTAATAATTGAAAGAAAGGTGCCATCTAAAATGCTCAAGAGGACTTCACCTTTTTCTGATTTTGAGTAAATTTATGCATATAAGTTATCTATGTCTTTCACAATATATAAGTAGGATATTAGGTAGTCTTGTTGGACGAAGGTTTAATATGATTCTCATTGGTTTGGAGAGACAAGCTCAAGGGATCAACTGTTGTTTCTTGGACATGGAATTTCTCTTTTTAAAGGATACAATTTTCCTAAGTTTGACTAATACATCTCTGTTTTCAATGATAATTTTATGCTTCAACAATCTTTTACAGCAGATGCCGCTCTGTATCTTTGTGATCGACCCGATTGTATTACTATGCAACCTCATGATGTGTTCGAGTTCTCTCCTATATGTATGATCTTTGTTAGAAGAGAGAGAGAGAGAGAGAGAGACCATGTTGTATCAGTGCATATCATTTTCCTATGTTTATTAACTATTGTGTCAGCAAAAATGATTATTTTTGTCATTTTTTTTATATGTCCATTGAACTATGTGTTACTAATGCTTTTTGAGGTTGTGTTTGATTGAGGTGTTGTCGTATTTTATCTTCTTACTCAAAATAGCAAACATTTCATTTTAGTGAGGACTAGTTAGCCAATCCAATTATGTCATACCAATTTATAGCCATAGTTTAGTTATTTGATTTAAAATAACCAAAGTTGGGAAAGATCATTGCTTGATTTAGCAAATTGAGAGTTGATGATATGGCTTTAAAGACAAAAGAATAGAATTGTGATTCTGGTTTGCAATATTAGAAATATACATTACTATTCCATCTTTATCTATTTCAAGATATATAATCAAAGAGCAAGAGAATGAGTGGTTATTTGGCTTTCTATATAGGTGCAATGCAATATGTTTCATATGTAAGTTTAAAAATCTCGTGTTTGATTTAATGTAAAAGTTTCAATTACATGTAAAATATTTTATATAGAGTGTGGAAGAGAAAGCAGGAATTTCCAAAGCCTTGTGGATTGAGGGATATTATCTTGAAGGACCTTGATACCAATTTAAAATATTTTGAAATTCTCACACCAGCTGGTATTTGCCCTTCCTTGTATTTCATATATAAAGGGAGTACATGTATACCTGGTTGTTAACTTAGATAGTTACCAATCCTATAAACAAGGGAGGTTTGGTAGGCTGGGTATAGATCATATAAACAAGGATGACTCAATAAGGGTTACTAGCCTCAAGTATCCTTTACATTACTGTATTTCAACTTAAAGTGAATGTAGTTGTATGTTGAAATACAGTGAAAATTTTACATTATTCTCACCTCCTCCCCTTAAATTTTACATTCTTTGCAGATGTCTTCAAGCTTGAAGAGGTATTCCATTAATTTTGTTTTGAAATCATTTAGGGCAATTCTTATATATATATATATATATATATATATATATATATATATATATATATATATATATATATATATTTGTGTGTGTGTGTGTGTTGTAATTATAGTTTACACAACTTGCCATTTATCTTTATTATTCATTCTTTTTATTGCACCAAACTCTTAGTCTTTGTGTGCTATATATTATCTTGTTACAGTTGTCATTCGGAGGAAGAATTATTGGGTTTTGACATGCCAATTGATAATTCCAGAAGTCGAAGAAACCAAAGTTGGTGCGCACACCGCCCAAAAGAACTCATAGATCAAATACTAAAATGTCTATGTTTGATCGATTACATCAACTTTAGTAGTGTATGCAAATAATGGAGGCCCGTAGCAATAGAGGATCATTGATTAAAGCAAGTACCGTGGTTGATTAGTCCCTATGACTCTGATTTTAAAACAAGAAATTTCTACTACCTCATTGAGGACCAACAATCTGAGTATGAAATGGATTTGTTTCTTGGAGCACAAATTGTTGGATCTTCATCTAGTTAGCTCATCTTCTCTTATGAAAATGGTAATGGTTCTCTTTTTAATCCATTCACAGACGAATACCCACAACTTCAATCAACAATAACTGTTTTATTGCCTTCCAAATTTAGGCCAATGGCTCAACGCTTATAAAGAATCGAAAGCCCTGGATTCCTAGACATTGTTGTTTTATCTTCACCCCAAATCTTTGATGATTGTCTGTTTGCAGTTTATTTTACTGTAAAACCATAGCTATATCCAGACAGCAAGACACAAGATGGTTTATGGTTGAAGACCAACCTTCAAAAAAAGATTACTGCGATCTTCATTACTTCCAATTATATTTCTATGCTTTAGATGTCAATGGAGGGATTGCTGAATTTGATTACGGACCAAATCCTAGAACGAAGATTTTTGACATTAGTCATTCACTCCTAAATATAAATCTTAGTGACAATATTTACTTGTTTGAGTCTTCAGACAATTTATTAATGATTGAAAGAAAGGTGCCATCTAAAATGCTCAAGAGGACTTCACCTTTTACTTATTTTGAGTAAATTTATGCATACAAGTTATCTATGGCTTTCATAATATATAAGTAGGATATTAGTTTGTCTTGTGGGACGAAGGTTTAAGACGATTCTCATGGGTTTGGAGCGACATGGTCAAGAGATCAACAATTGTTTCTTGGACATGGAATTTCTCTCTTTAAAGGGATACAATTTTCCGAAGTTGGACAAATACATCACTGTTTTCAATGATAATTTTATGCTTCAACAATCTTTTATAGCAGATGCCGCTATGGATCTTTGTGATCGACCTGATTGCATTACTATGCAACCTTATGATGTGTTCGAGTTCTCTCCTTTATGGATGAGCTTGGTAAAAAGAGAGATAGAGAGAGAGAGAGAGAGAAAGAGAACTATGTGTTACTAATGCTTTATGAGGTTGTGTTTGATTGAGGTGTTGTTGTCTTTTATCTTCTTAGTCAAAATAGCAAACATTTCATTTTGGTGAGGACTAGTTAGTCACGCCCCGAACCACGTCCGTGCACATGGCAGATCAGCCGTGCCCAAACAGGAACGAGTCCCCGTCCAGGCACATGGCCCCAGAAGTTCTATACAATAGTAATTATCCAAAGATTGATAAACAACGGAATTTATATAAGAAAGAAGAAGGGAGTTTACACAACTCCATACAAATACAATACTAGGGTCTATACGACCCACACCAGGATCCATCCAAGTCACTACAAATAATCCATACAACAAGAGGGAAAACGAGTCTGACATACGCACACAAATAAAAAAGAGGTACGCAGACCCCAAGGTAAAGTAAGCAAGTCCGAGTCAGCTACTCTGAAAGTCCCCGTCTAGCCTGATCCTACTCCCCTCGTGCCACACGAGAGAACATCAATCAAGTGCGTTAGCCAAAGAAAAAGGCTCAGTAGGATCGCTAGAAAAGCAATAAAGGTGGCGAAAGCCAAGAGCGAAGAACAGAATAAAAGAGGCATAAATATGCAAGTGCAACAACATCAAGCAAATAACAAGTCTCGGGAATGTGGATAAGTCCACCGATGATAGTATCGCCCACTGACTGAGTCTCGTTGCCAGATATTATACACCCTCTGTCGGGGCCTCGTGGCCAGATATTATACACCCTCTGCCGGGGCCTCCTTCCGATGGAGCACCAAGTGTTCATGGCCAGATATTATACACCCTTTGCAGGGGCCTCGTGGCCAGATATTATGCACCCTCTGCCGGGGCCTCCGTCCGATGGAGCACCAAGTGCTCGTGGCCAGATATTATACACCCTTTGACAGGGCCTCATGGCCAGATATTATACACCCTCCGCCGGAGCAAACTCCACTCAAATATGCATAAGAAAACATGAAAGCAACCATCTCCCTGAGATATAAAGCCGATACATACAAGGAAACCCATCTCGAATATATATTGGGAACCTCTCGATGAAATAAGAGTACAAGAATCATAATCAAAGTAAGGGAAATGAAATACTCACAAATCCCGTGCAAGATCCTACATGACTAGAAGCAAATCACTGATTCTCGTCGCGTCTCACGCGTCCGAACCAGGATCTAGTAAATGGATGGAAACTATCAGTGTCTCTGCACTTAAGTAATCTCCTATCTAAAATACGGAATACGATTACACATGAATCTCTAAACTAAATCATGCTTTCCTTACTTAGCAAGCTTTTCATGTCTTTAAGATCTTTAGGATGCTCCTTAGTATGCTTAGTTAGTTAAGATAGATCGATCTAGAGCATGAAACCATTAAGCATGTTAATCATGGAACTAATTACATTTAGACATGTTAACATGACACTAATGAGGCATTTATAGTTAGGGATTTTCATGAAATTTCTGCGGCACCTCCCCTATTTCTCGGGTCCCGAAAATATACAATCATTCACTATAACTACACAATTAACTTAATCACATATCATAACAAACATGGCAAGGTCTAACATCTCACAACCCTATGCATATGCATCATCATTCATCCTCAACCCTAAGTTCATGAGTTCAATAAGGGCTTTCCCCAAATTAGTAAATTTATGGATTTACTCGAATTAAGGACATGTTAAGTAGGGGTGCAAAGTACGGTAGGAAGAAGGCGTCTGAGTGGTGGTCCCACAAAGTGGAGAATTTGAGAATGATGAAGGTGGCTGAAATGGGGCGGCGCTGGCCGGGCGTCACGCGGCGGTGGTCTGATCCGGTGGCTGGTGAGCCCGGCGCGGGCGTAGTCCGGCAGTAAGCGGAGCCGCTGGTGATGTCTGAACATTGTGAAGCGGTGTGGGGGGGCGGGGGCGTGGTCACTTGCTGCTGCCAGCGATTTGCCGAACGGCGAAGGGGTGGCTCGGATAGAGTCGGACCAAAGTGAGGTGGTGTGAAGGGCTGACCCGGCTGCTTAGGAAGGTCAATGGGGGCACGGTGCAAAGTAGCCTTTCATCAGCGAGAGAGAAGCAGATATGAAATTCTTCATATCCAAACTGTGAGGGAGAGAGAGACGTGTTTCCTTCTCTCTCTCTTTCTCATTCTTTATAGATATAAGAATTATATTATATCTATTTTCTTAAATTAATAATCCACTTATCATAACTTATCTCCAAACCTTTATATTTTTAAATTCCAAGAGTGGTCACATGATAACTATAGCCTCACATGATCACTGTATATCCACTTGGTTACTGTTAAATCACGGGTCTTTAAAATTATTTCATGCGGGGCTCCCTGTGATATTTTACCGTCCTCGTGCCCCGATCCAGATCCGTGAATCTCGGGTCAATGGTCCCAATGGCACGGGTGCACTGTAATATCACGGGGTCTGCCTCTCGTTAGACCAAATCCGAGAATATCGGCTTTTAGTCAAATCCTTCATCATGAGCATACTGTGGCATCACGGGGCTGTCTCAGTCCCCAACGAGATCCACTTTTCCCTGGATTTGAATATTTGTCTATTTTCTTTTTTCAATAATTAATCCGAATTAATTAACATATAATGTAACACCCGCCCCGAAATAAATAAGGATTTTTATTTATTTATTTTCAGAATTTATTAAATAGTAATTTAATATGGTAAACGATGAAATTTGAGAAAAATTTTAAAGGGGCTGATTAATCCAAATTTAATTAAGTACTAATTAAATCAGATTAATTATCGAGGAAAGGAAATAGACAATTTAAAATGGAGAAAAAGACAAATATTCAAATCCCGGGAAAAGTGGATCTGGTCGAGAATCGAGACGGTCCGTGGATGCCATGCAAAGATGTCCGAGTGATTTTACGGATTTGATCGAAGCCTTCATATTCTCGGATCCGGGTCTCGACGGGAGACCATCCCGCGGATATTACAAAGGCACTTGTGCCACGGGGACCATTGACCCAAGATTCGCAGATCTGGGTCGGGCATGAGGACGAGAGAATTATCACATTAGGCCCCGACAATAAATAGATCACTTACCCGTGAATGAATAGTGCACATGTGAAGGAATAGTAAACATGTGACATTGTAAGGATTCTTTATTTATTAAGAAAATAATAAAAGAATTTTATTATTTATACTATGACAAAGAAGAGAGAGATATTTCATCTCTCTCTCTCCATTCTCAGATCTGAGAATTTGCTCAGCTACTCACGCCTCTCTCTCTCCCTCTCTCTCTCGACGACGTGCGCCGGCCACCCTACCGGCGAACCCATGCTGACCAGCACGGAAACCCTGTGACGCATCCTAGCCGGGCGCCACCAAACGCTTGATTGCTTATGCACCCTCAAGCGCGTTCCGCTTGCGCCCCCAGCTCCACGCCCACAAGCAGCATCAGCATTACAAGGTAAATTGGCTTGGCGTCAAGCGTCGCATGTATTTACAGCCGGCCATTGCTAAATGCGGCCACATGCGCTTCGCTACACGCTAGCGTCGCTGGCGTAAGCGACGCGAAGATCAAGGCTGAAGGCAGTTCATAAGGCCGCATGCAGCCTTGAGCAGCGTCTGAGCCGCCTGCAAGATGAGCCGCCCATCAAGGAAAGCAGCCCTCCCATGCTGCCCGGCTTACTTGTAGCTCTCTTCCCAATCCGCGTGCAACCTCAGCGCCATGGGCCGACTTCGCGGCGCCGCCCGTCCATCCTCCCGCGATTGTAAGCCCTAACTTTGGGGGAATTTACACATTAATTAGTGGATTGATTGGATGAAATTAACTTGACATGATTTTGGATTCTTAGAATTTTAATGTGTTAAACTTGATGCCATGGAATGTATGTTGATGAAGGATTTAACTTCTAAAGTTGATTTGGTGGAATGATCGTATGCATGTGTTGTAAAGAGACATGTAAATTGAATGTCATGTATAAGTGTTGTATTGATTATAAAATCCATGTGTAATGGATAGATTGGTTGCATTATTGTATTAATTTCGGGGCACTATAATTTGGAGAGGTGCCGCTGAATTTTCATGAAAATTATAGGAGTTAATACCCTAATTGAATCCTAGATATCATGTTTTCATGCTTCTAGGTTTTAGCAGAGTAAATCTTTGCAATACATGATTAATAGAGATGGCATAGAATTGATGAGACTAAGATTGAGGATTAATTGATGGCCATGCTTGTGTATGAATTGATGAACATATAGGTTATGGAAATTATGTATAAACCTTGGTATCAAGGGAACAACATAAAGTTTACTATTAGCAATGGATAATTTCCTGGAGAGGATATGTTCTTAAATCAGTTTCTTGTCTATGAAGGTTGTTGGTAACTTGATTATTTCATGGCTTGATTTGCATAGAAAAGTGCTTTTCTTTAATCTCCATTACATTTTCAAGAAACATCTTTAGGGTTAAGGCTTGGAAATGTTCAAGTCTCGTGGTTCTGATCAATAGTTAATTATAGTCACATATTGGTAGTGAATGTAATTCTTGATGATCTATCATTGTTTTGACCACCTACAACATGTTGTTCCATATGTGCTATAATATAGCAAAAGTAGCCTTACCTACATAATTGTCATCGGTTTAAGTAGTAAAAGGAATGCTGTTGCAGTTATGGTTTGCACATTTATTTGCAATTAAATGTTTGGTATGTTTTCTTCAAAAAACAATTTAAGGAATTGTTGTAAGGTTACAACCTACAATCCATCTGTCGAGATGAATTATATCTTGGACCTAGCTTGGACAAATGATAGATGGGTTATGTTGTGTGTTGGCTATGATTAAAGAATCTAGTTCTTTGATGAGTGTAGACTTCTTTATTTCTATATTGGTGTTGTGAGTTAATTGTTGAACTCACGTAGGAACAGAAATACATGCATTTCTGATTTGTAAAATGCAGGAATTACTGTAGCACTGCAGGACATTAGACTTGGTTCTTTTAAACGAGCTATGGGGTGATGGTAACGAACCCCAATTGTTAATCAAAATGAAAGTGTATATTGGGAAGATAATGAATTGAAAGTTTGGGAAGGAATAGTAAAGATTTTGGGCGTCGATTTGAGAGTTCAATTTCATGATTTAGTTGAATTCATGTAGGCATGTAATGAAATTGTGGAATAAGAACTTCAATTTTTTCAAAAAGACTCGAAATTCGATTCCGATCGTCCCGATAGTTCGGGAGTATGTTTAAACTAATAAAAAAATGGTGCGGGCAGGTGTCTAAGAGCCCGGATCCATCGGTTATAAATTAAAAAGCCGACTTTTCGGTAAACTCACGATTAGGGTAATTAAATGCATGTAATGCATTCAAATTGTTATGAAATGTTATATGATGAACATTTACCATGTTTAGGACGTGGTGAGGCGGTCTAGGACCAGACTGGGAGGATCGGGCCCGAGTAGGCCCAAGAGCGAAAAAGGTAGGATGTCGCACGGGTACTGTGAGTATTTCTAACTCATAGTATTCTATTGATTTCTGTTGTTATTGTGCTAGATGGAGGTTGGAGTCCATCTTTTGATTCCTGCTTTGTCTGTTGACATGTTATGCTTGTTGCATTTGTCTGAGCTTGTATGTTCCGATATGATCTGCTTTGAGGGAGTACCCCTCGACATTCCTCTTGTGTTGTTGTAGGATAGCCAGGAGGTGGTACTCCATGGCATATGGCCAGTGGGAGTGATATTCCATGGCATATGGTCAGTGGAGTACCCTCTGGCATCCTACATGCACCTGGGATGGTCAAGGGGGATGGTACTCCATTGCAGTTTGTTAATTTTCTATTCTTGCTTTATGTGTATTGCTTTCTCCTACCTTGCTTTTGTTATTGACACTCTTATTCCCTTGAGAAGTTCCCAACACATATTCGAGACGGACATCGGATATGTGTCTGTTTTATATCTCAAGGGATAGTTGCTTTCTACATTTCTTATACAAGTATTGCTTTCCCTACCTTGCTTTTATTATTTGCCCTTCTGTTCCCTTGAGAGGTTCCCAACATATATTTGAGACGGACATCGGATATATGTCGGTTTTATATCTCAAGGGATCGTTGCCTTCTATATTTTTATACATATTTGAGTCGAGTCATCTACTCCTTAAATATGTTTGGCTTCTGATCTCGAGGGATCATTATTTTCGTATGTATATTCATGTGGTTCGCCTTGGATGTACATATGTGTATATACCTGTTACTAGGTATTTGAATGCTTTATCAATCTCTTACGTCTGAGTACGCGATACATCGGACGGATGCCCCGTGAGAGGGTGTATAATATCTCAAGCGGCGAGACCGGCCGGAGGGTGTATAATATATCCGCCACGGCAGCACTTGGTGCTCCATGGACGGAGGCCACGGCCGCAGAGGGTTTATAATATTTGGCCACCTGGCTCAGTTAGAGAGCGGTATTTTCTGGCCATGTGCACATGATTATTATAGCGCTATCCGGCTTAGGCCGAAGACGATGCTGATGGCGTCGTTGATGTCGTAGACATCTTAGTATCACATATGCCAGAGATTGAGTACATCTGTGGATTTATCCGCATTCCAAAGACTTGTTATTTGCTCGTGATGTTGTTTCACTTGCTTTATTCTGTTCTTTGCTTATGGCTTTCGCCACCTTTATTGATTTATGTGCAATCCTACTGGGCCTTTCTTTGGCTCATGCACTTGGTTGCTTGATGTTTTTCCTGTGTGACGAGTAGCTAGGAGCGGGACTCAGGAGGGAGCTTCCGCGAGACAGCCTAGCAGCGTCGGGGATATGTTGAGCTGAGGTCTGTGGGCCTCTAATCCTTTCTGAGTGAAGATTTCTTGTGTCATTCAAGACCTGTTAGGGTTTTGTATTAACCTTATATATTTTCTTCCGCTGATTAATAATTTAAACTCTGTATTGATTATGCACTTGTATTTACTTAGCCTTACGTGCTTCTAGGAAGGCGACCCTATAAGCACTTGCTTGGCGTTAATAAGCGTCTTGTAGGGCCACTGGATCCGGGTTCGGGGCGTGACATATAATTAATCTGGATTAATCAACACCTAGTTAACCTTGATTAATTAACATTTAATTAAATCTGGATTATTCAAACCATGTGATTTTTCCCAAAATTTCACCTCTCAATCATTTAAAAAAGTTAGGGTAGCGCTTCTTTATTTCAGCTTCACGTTCCCAAGTAGCTTCACCTCCAGTGTGGTTGTTCCATCTTACCTTAACCAAAGGAATATTTCGATTCTTCAGTTGTTGCTCCTTATAGTCAAGTATCTCTACCGGCCACTCCTCATAAGATAGATCATGTTGGAGTTCCACCGGTTCATATTCTATAACCTTGGTTGGGTCTGTCAAGCACTTCCTCAATATGGAGACGTGGAAGACATTATGGACCTTAGCCAAATCAGGAGGCAGGGCCAACCTATATGTTATTGTTCCAACCCGCTCTAGTACCTCGAAGGGTACAATGTAACGCGGGCTAAGCTTCCCGCGCTTTCCCAATCTCAATATACCCTTCATGGGTGATACCTTCAGAAGCACTTTGTCGCCTACCTGGAATTCCACTACAGAGCGTTTCTTATCAGTATAGCTCTTCTGTCGACTCTGAGCTATCCTCAGCCTTTCCCTTATGAGCTTTACTTGTTCTTCAGATTTCTGTACTTCTTTATGTCCTTCAAACTTACGGTCTCTCACATCATTCCAAAATATAGGAGATCGATACGGTCGCCCATATAGAGCCTCATAGGGCGCCATCTGGATGCTCGCCTGGTAGCTGTTGTTATAGGCGAGCTCTGCCATAGCCCGGTATTCATCCCATGAACCACTGAAGTCAAGAGTACATGCTCTCAGCATGTCTTTTAATATCTGGATTATCCTCTTCGATTGACCATCCGTTTGAGGATGAAAGGCAGTGCTAAAGGTCAATTGGGTATCCAAAGCTGCATGTAGACTCTCCTAGAATTTTGAGACGGATTTAGGGTCTCGATCGGATATGATCGTCACCGGTATGCCATGTACACAAACAATCTTGTCCATGTATAACTTGGCTAGTCGCGCTAGGCTCATCTTACGTCTCAATGCCAAGAAATGTGCCGACTTAGTCAGTCTGTTAACGATCACCCAAATGGCTTCATTTCCCTTTTTGGATTGAGGCAAGCCTCTCACGAAATCCATCGCTATGTGTTCCCACTTCCACACCAGTATAGGTAAGGGCTGCAATAGTCCAGCTGGCTTCTGGTGCTCTGCCTTCACCCGCTGGCAGGTAAGGCAATGAGCCACAAACTCGGCTATCTTTCGCTTCATATCGAGCCACCAGAAGGTAGTCTTCAACCCTATGTACATCTTCGTGCCTCCAGGGTGTATTGTGTAGCTAGAGTAATGGGCTTTCTCTAAAATGTCCCTCTTTAGCTCAGGGACGTCGGGCACACAGACACGATCTCCTTGTCTCTGGGTACCATCCTCATGCACACAGAATTCAGTTTGTATGCCCCGTTGGATCTTCTCTCAATGCTTCAATAATTCAAGATCCTGTAGCTGGACTGCCTTGATCCTCTCCAATAGATTGGGTCGGATACACAGACTAGCCATGCTCACCTCCGAGCTCGGCTCGATCACTTCCAGCTCTAGTCTCCTCATTTCTTCTAGAAGGGTTACCCCGTTGGATCTTCTCTCAATGCTTCAATAATTCAAGATCCTGTAGCTGGACTGCCTTGATCCTCTCCAATAGATTGGGTCGGATACACAGACTAGCCATGCTCACCTCCGAGCTCGGCTCGATCACTTCCAGCTCTAGTCTCCTCATTTCTTATAGAAGGGTTACCGGTTCAGTGAGATTTACAGCCGTTTCATAGTTGAGCTTTCTACTCAATGCATCCGCCACCACATTAGCCTTGCCTGGGTGGTAGTGGATGCTGAGGTCATCGTCTTTGATCAGCTCCAACCAGCGTCTCTGCCTCATGTTCAACTCTTTCTGTGTGAATATGTATTTCAGACTTTTATGGTCTGTATACACTTCACATGGTACGCCGTAAAGAAAGTGGCGCCAGATCTTCAAGGCAAAGACTACAGCTGCCAATTCCAAGTCATGTGTGGGGTAGTATTCCTCATGGGACTTCAATTGCCTTGAAGCATAGGCAATAACCCACCCATTCTGCATGAGTACGCACCCTAGGCTTGTCTTGTAAGCATTACTATAGATCACGTATCCGCCCTCACTCTCTAATAGGGCCAAGACAGGTGCAGACACCAATCGATTCTTCAGTTTCATAAAACTCTGTTCGTATTCTTCCATCCAGACGAAAGGAATATCCTTCCGGGTTAGCTTGGTCATGGGTAACGCTAGACGCGAAAACCCCTCTACAAACCTCCTGTAGTAGCCAGCTAGCCCCAGAAAGCTCCTGATCTCCCTAAGGGTTCTGAGTCTACTCCAATCTACTACTGCTTCATTCTTCTTTGGGTCCACTGAAACTCCATCTCTGCTGATGACGTGTCCTAAGAAGGGCACGTTTTTTAGCCAGAAGTCGCACTTGGAGAATTTGGCGTACAGCTCTTCATGTATAATTGTCTCCAGTACTAGCCTTAAGTGCTTAGCATGTAGCTTCTTGCTCTTTGAGTAGATCAGAATATCATCGATGAAGACGACTATCAATCTGTCCATGTAGCGTTGAAAGATCTGATTCATCAAATCCATGAATACCGCTGGGGCATTAGTGAGCCCAAACAACATCACTAGAAACTTATAGTGCCTGTATCTCATATGAAAGGCACTCTTCGAAATGTCCTCACCCCGAATCCGTACTTGATGGTACCTGGATCTCAGGTCAATCTTGGAGAATACTTGTGCTCCTTGTAGTTGATCCATAAGATCATCAATCCTTCGTAGAGGATACTTGTTCTTGATCGTCACCTTGTTAAGCTCATGGTAGTCGATACATAGTCTCACCGATCTGTCCTTCTTCTTGACGAATAGAACCGGGGCTCCCCAAGGCGACATGCTCGGTCGTATGAAACCCTTTGCCAAAAGTTCCTCTATGTGTTGCTTCAGTTCCTTCAGCTCGGCAGGGGCCATCCGGTATGGAGCTCTAGATATGGCTGCCGTTCCCAGAGCTAAGTCGATGCCAAATTCCACTTCCCTTTCTGGGGGTAGTGCTGGCAAGTCATCTGGAAACACATCTGTAAAATCTTGGACTATTGGAATTTGTGCCACTGTATACTGAGCATCCCTTGCCTCTGTGATCGATGCCAGAAATCCAATGTAGCCCCTATTAATCAGCTTTCGAGCCCGAAGCGCAGATATCTCCCGGACTAAGGCATAGCCCTTGCTGCCTTGGAAGACAAATTCCTAGTAGCCTGGAAATTGGAAGTACACTCTCTTCCTTCTGCAGTCCAGCACTGCGTAGGCTGAGGAGTGCCAATCTATGCCGAGGATGACGTCGTAGTCGCGCAACTCCATCAGGTGTAGATCAGCAGCAAGTTCGTGACCCTGGATCACAATTGAGCATCCTGGTACTAGTTTATCTACGATCCTCGTCGCTCCCACCAGAGTATCGACGCACAGGTCATGTGATAGTTTAATTACATACAAGTTATTTCTCTGGGCAAATACAGTAGACACGAAAGAATGTGTCGCCGAGGGACCAAATAGAGTACAAGCATAGTGAGAGCAAATAGAAACAGTACCTGCGACCACCTCATGAGAGGCTCGCGCATCCTCTTGAGTCAGGTTATAAACCCGACCCTGAGTAACTGGGCGGCTGGAAGAATAAGGTGGGTCAGATGCCTTGCCCTTCTTATTCCCGCCCTTGTGGTCTCCTGACTGTCCTCAGCCCTGGGTGGCTGAGTGTTGAGCTCCTCCTGTGGACTGTGGTGGTCGGCCTGATGTAGTCTGGGCCCTATCGCCACTTGGTGATCGGGTCCGGCCAACAGGGCAATCTGCCTTGAAGTGCTCATTACTCCCACATCGGAACCACATATCTGCCGTGAGCCAACACTATCCTCTATCATGTGTACCTCCACAACGGTTGCAATTAGGTGGACGGGAGCAACTCCCTGACAATTCCCTTCCTCTAGTCGGGATGGCGAGGGATATGCGTGACTGCCAGGTATGGTTGTGACACAGGGGCTCACTCCCGGAGCATCTGAAATGCCCCAGGAAGTCTCACTCTTCCTGGGATTCTTTCCTTTGCCACTGCCTTGCTCTAGCCTAGATGGCTCGTGGGTCTCTCGTAATGCGACCTCCTCGTCCTTGGCTATGTCCACAAGCTCATGAAAAAGCAGTCTGAGTGATGGTGTCCCAAATCGCTTGAGGCTGCTCCTCAAGCCACCCACAAATGGTCGGGCCTTGCACATGTCATCCTCTACAAGAAAGGGGCAAAGTGGGACAAACGTTCAACTCTGCCTCATTGTAAAATCCATGAATTTTTGGAAATAAATATTTTGTTATTTCCATGAGAAAAATATTTAAATTATTTACCTACCGCGATTAGTGTTATTAAATGATTTATTTGGATTTAGTGGAAATTAAAAATTATTATGGGGTCTGCAGGGACCTAATGGTAATTTTGAAAGAATTGAGGACCTTGAAGAAGTTTCCCGTCTCACAGAAGATGGACTGTTTTGTAAATTGAATAAATGGGGGGACCTCTGTAAAATTCTCCTTCAAAGTTTTGGTTTAACGGCTGAGATCAAGCCATCTATGAGAGTGCTGATCGTAAGGAAATGAGTAAGGCTCTCATTGAGCCACGTGGCGATCAGAGATGGAATCCATCTCATCGCATACTCGATACGAGGCAAAGAAGGAAAGTATGGTGGAGTAGATCCCATGGTACGGGTGAATAGGAGCCGCTTATCTGGAATCCATCTCATCGCATACTCGATACGAGGCAAAGAAGGAAAGTATGGTGGAGTAGATCCCATGGTACGGGTGAATAGGAGCCGCTTATCCCATGATTGTCTCAAGTTCGAGACAAGATGATCAAAATCTGACCGTTGAACACCAGGCGATCAGGACCGTAGATCTAATCAAATGGTGGATCCGAGGCCTTGCGAAGGGGAATCCACCGTTGATTTTCATAGGACGCATCCACGGCCATCGATTTGCCGGTGTCGATCCCGAGGCGCCCGTTCTTTATCGTTGCGGCGCCACCGGCCACGCCCACCTTCTTCTCCGGGCGTTACGCGCGGGGGAATTCAACCGTTGGCCGGCGGAACGGTTCCAAACGGCTGACCGTTCACCTGACCGTGGGGGAGGCTATAAAAAGGGATCCTCTCCCCTTTGTCTCAAGACACCCACTGCAACGAGCAGTGGGGACTCGGTGAGCTTAAAATTCGGAGAAGGGTTTCGGCCGAGGAAGAGCTTACGCCCTTGGTTGCCACCAGGAGAAGCGAAATCGAGGTAGGAACCTCCTCCCTGCTTCTAATTGCATATCGAAAGCCTCTGTACTATAGTTAGAACTCGCCGGAGAGTGAGAGTGTAGGTGTTAGTGGGGCGACGCCGGGAGGGGGAAAATGTGGGTGTCGATGGGCGCAAAGAGATCGAGAGGTCAAGAGGAAGCTCAGGGCACCTTCTGCAAGAGAAATGTACTCCGTGGGAGATGGGTTGCTTTTTCCAGCGATCGTCTCCGGTGAGGCATGGACATAGGATGAAGGATGGGCGGACATGGTGGTAAAGTGCCTGAGAGTGCATCCCGCATGGAGGGGAAGCTTGGCGTAGGAAGAGCTCGGCCAATGCCCCTCCGACGACGGCGGTGGCACTCCGGCGAACTCTCGGTCGCGATAGAGAGAGAGAGATCAGAGGTTGAAGAAGAAGTTAGTTTAAAAAAATAATAATAATATAAATAATAATAATCGTTTATTATTATTTCAAAACTTAGGTTGTGACATTATTATTAATATTTCTAGAAACTATGGTATGTGACACATACATAATTATTTAATTATGGGTATAGTTTCAAATGATGTTTAAACTATAGCATGTTACAAATATTAGATTGTCATAACTTGGATAGAGTGACATTTAATTAATAGAAACTATAGAATGGTTTAATATGTTAATTGATTAATAGAGGGCTAATGTTTTAATTAAAATATTAGCTTAGGGGATGTGACAATTAATTGGTTAATGGTAATTATTTGATTAAATTACTTCAAAGTTTAGAAAGTGTGACACATGTTCACCTAATCAAATAATGTGCATAGTTCCATTGATAATAAAACTTGGGTTTTGTGATAATTATTAGATTATGAAACCTTTGTTCATAATTTAAATAATCAGAAAAAAAAATAAGGTTTTGATAAGAGATTAAAACCTTGGTTTGACAATTAAATTGGTATTGTCTCTATTAATAGTAATGATACTATTAACCAAATAGTTGTATAGTTCGGTAACTATATGGAACTATGGGTACGTGACATAATAATTAATAATTATTATGAAATATTGAAATGAAACAAATAGAAATTAATTAATTAATTAATTTCTTAGGTTTGGATAATTGGTTGAGCGATAAGAATTATTTGGCAAGGAAGCTAAATAATTTCAAAGGGGATTTTCAAATAACCAAAATGCCCTTCTAGGGTAAAAGGGCTAAGATCAATCTTAACGAGGCTCAACTCAACTAAAGTGACTTAATAAAGTCAGACTCGACAAATAGACTAAAGTTGACTAGGTTTGACCTAGGTAGGACCAAAGGTCAACTAGGGGACACTGAAACGAGAATAAGGGCCGATAACCCGAGAGATGGTCCCTAGGACCCGTTAGTGGGCCTAAGTCCAACAAGGACGTTAGGCATGCATGGACACTTAGAGAGATATAAATTTTTTTTGGAAACAATAATTCTAATAAACCGTTATATGCCAGATACTCTCAGGGGAGACGTAAGACATTTCAAAGGAGACCAGGAAGACATTTAGTCTCTCTAGAGGTAGAAATGCGCTTGCCTAGTTTCCACCCGGTGACGGGATTTCTTGGACTTGCTATGTTTTCTTATTACATGCACTGTTGATGCCATACATGCTGTTTATATCTGTTCTTGAATCCTGTTAAGCATGTATGCTTGTTTACGGGACGTTGGTGTCCCTAATTGCTATGTTCTACTGCCCGGACTCAGTGGAGCTAGGGAAGCTCCAATTTAGGAATGTTCAGGGTTAGGACCCCCTGACCTTCCTGACAGCCTCACCAGCAAAGCAAACCTCTGGAGGCCTTACCTGTCAGTGGGCATGGTACACTGACCGTGTTAACACATAGGAGAGGTAGTTCTCTCGAATTGCGACCGGAGGATCAAACGACCAACTAGGTCGTATTTATACCCAAAAGCTGGACATACTGGCCGGGAGTAAACACTGAGTTCTCTTAGAACTCTCTACAGAGCCCGAGGGCATCTGTATCAGGGGTCGTACCTTTGACTTGCTTGTGGTAGACTCCTAGGACTTTATTGTTGATACTATGATCCTGTTGACTGTCATTTTTCCTATTGATGACACTGTGACCTGCAGGGGTACTTACTGAGCTTTCCCTTCGAAAGCTCATGTGTTTTCTCTTTCCCTCTTTTTACAGATTCCGAGGTTTAGGAGGGGGAGGAGCCTGGGGAGAGGACTCCGGAGGACCAGGAGGTTATAGGAGTCTTCTTTATTTTTATCTTTGTGAGCATTATTGTTGTTGTAGGACCCATTATAGGGACCTCAGGACTTCTATAGGGCCTACGAACCCTAATGACTCTATGTTCTTATGAACTCGAGTTTATATTTTATTTATGGATTGTTGTCTGCTTATCACATTATTAGGCCTTGTATTCGAGTTGAGTTTATCTCTTCTTTAATACTTCCGGTCTGTTGACGTGCCCGAGGTCCCGGGATCCGGGTCGGGCCGTTACACTCATACTCATCCACTCTACTGGTTCCTTGCTTCAAATTTATGAATTCCTATACCATTTAAGCCTTCCTACTTGCTGAGTAATATTTGTTGAAGAAGGTTGTCTTAAACTGTCCCTAAGTATGGAATGCTTCTTCACATCTACTCTAGACCTCAGCCTTGAACCAGCTTCTGGCACGGCCTATCAGTATGTACTTGGCCAACCTGACCATATCTTCTTCAGAGCTCTGCATGACCTGGAAAGTAGCCTCCATCTCATCAATCCACTTCTCAGCCGCTGTCGAGTCAATACCCCCCTCAAACGGTATCGGCCCATGTCTCATAAACTCTGCTAGTACAGTCCGGTTGCTCTCTGCAGATGTAGGTGGTGGTGGAGGTGGGGTGTGATACTGTTGCTGCTGCTGCTACTCCTGCAGGCGCTACTCCCGCATGAACAACATCATCTCATGCATCATCCCCGACAGTACTGCGGGGTCAACAAGTCATCCAGGTACGGGACCAGAGAAACCTCCGGCTGCAGGACTTGGGTATCCTCCTGCTGAGGGACCTGGATATCCTCCTCCTGTGGGGCCTGGATACCCTCCTGCTGCAAGGCCTGGATATCCTCCTGCTGCGGGGCCTGGATAACCTCCATCTGCGAAACCTGAGTATTCCCCAGCTGCGGGGTTTGGGTATCCTCCAACTGCGGGATCTGGATACCCCCCAGTCTCAGGGGCTGGCATCTGCTGGCCGTCTCTATCTGAATCATGCATAGGCTCCGGGGGAGGAATCTCCACCTGCTTGCGTGGTCGGCCCGGTCATCTTGGAGGCATGACTTCTAAAAATTGACAAAAAGATTTCAAGTGTTAGTACACTACCCAACCCACTCTCTTAATAAAAATTTAGACTCAACTCCTAGGCTGCTAAGACAACTAGGGTGACTTGAATTGTACGGTTCTGATACCACTAAATCTGTCACGCTCAACGAACCAACCAGCGCTAAGTGATCGGCCGCTCCAAATAGGTACGAGTCCCCGTCCAGGCACAAGGCCTCAGAAGTTCTGTATAATAGTAATTATCCAAAGATTGATAAACAACGGAATTTATATTAGAAAAAGAAGGGAGTTTACACAACTCCATACAACATACAATACTAGGGTCTATACTCTGACCCATACGGGATCCATCCAAGTCACTACAAATAATCCATACAACAAGAGGGAAAATGAGTCTCACATATGCACACAAATAAAAAGAGGTATCACGGACCCCAAGGTAAAGTAAGCAAGTAAGAATTGACTATAGGAGAAGTCCTCTGCCTAGCCTTGTAAGAACCACTCCAAAAATTTTTGTTAAATTTGAATTTTTTCTTATATTGCTTATTTTGTCCTGTTTAGTATTTTTCTCTTTGTTGGATTAATACTATCGTCGGGTTGATGTTGTGATTCGCGATAGTTTTTTCGAGATTTACCGGAAAAGTTTTGGACTTGTATGTAAATGATATAATTTACTAAAGAGGTTATATGCAAAATGGTCTTGTGTAAAGATGGACTTTAGTATAAAGGTTTCCATTACATGCATATATTAGAATGAGGATATAACAAAAGGATTAAATGGTGAAATTGAAAAGATAAGGTCTTAAGGTTTTAATGCAAAGTGTAAAGACCTCATGTAAAGGCTTTAATGGAGCACAAAAGTTGATTTTATTTCTAAGGCTCTTGGAGATATGATAAGCTAGTGGGAATAAAAAAAATTTTAAAAAAAAATTTAAAAAAAAACAAAAAACAATCTCATGAAATGACAAGTATCCATTATATTCACTAGAAGCTTTACAAGCCTTAAGCCCAACCGTTGGTTAAAGAGTATTATCTAGAGTATCGTGAAATAGTAATGGTGGGCCTTAAGCTAAAATAGGAGGGGCTTTGGGTCATGCCTGGTCTTTTCATGTCGGTAAAAGACCTAGCAAAAAGGGGAACATTGAAAGTCATGGCCCCAAGTCCCCCTTTAGTGCTTTCCCCGAAAGCCAACCTGGACTCTGAAGTGAATTCTATAATTTTCTACCTTGAAGAATTTGATGTCAACGGTTGACAACACTAGGTTGCTTTGGTGGCCTTGAGGCAGACATAGAAATGTTGAAATGCGGAATGGAAAGGAAATGAATGTTTCATTCTTTTAGTTTTATGGCGATAGAGGATCCAATCTTAGTGTTTAATGTTGATGAGATTCTTGAGGTTAGGGAGAAAGATGGCCCGTTTGTGGTAGGGAGTAAGGCTGTGGCTTCCATTGTGGACACCGAGGAAAAGGGGATGCTTTCTTGAAGGGTTATAGAGACACAACTTCAGGTGAGGAAGTGGACAAAGTCATTGGAGAGGACTAAGCTTGGATCCAGGTGCACGATGAGATCTACATCGGGTAAACCGTATGATTGCCAACTATGGCGGACTCTTATCTAGCTTTGTTGAGATTGTATGAGCCTTGAGTGCTTGCCATGCTTTGTAGTGAACAAGTACACTTGTTCGGACCTTGCATTGTTGATGATTATCACTTTGTAGCCGGGTTCTATTACATGTTCATTAAGATTGGTGGTGTTTGCTGGTGTTGTTGTGATAATATGCCAAAGTAATTGATTTAAAACATACTTTGTAATTTGGAGGACTGTAGGGAATTACAATGCATGCAATGTGACTTACTCCAACTAGTACCATTGTGTATGACTTTAATTTCCATTCAAGATAGATTAATCATACATTATTGTATATGGGCTCTGATTTTAATGGTAGAGAGATGAGAATTTTCATGGTTGCGGCTAATATTAGAGCTTGTGAAATTCGGAATTTACTTGACTAGATGTTGTGAGTCTTTACAAATGGATGAAAAGTAAATAAAGGAGTGAAGACTGACTAGCCAGTCATGAATTTATTTAATACATGCTTATAAAAATCAGCAGCTTAGACATGTACCAAAGGCCAACTAATGGAATTGAGCATGCTATAGTATAAGAATGTTAGCAAGCAAGTGATGAGAGTAATGGGATGGATTATATAGATAATGTGTACAGATTTGTGGATCTGTATTGGAGAAGATTAAGATAAGGATTATTGTTTATAGTTAAGTTATCCTTTCATTGGCTATTGATATTGCAAACATGGATTTTGAGGCTATTGAATTAGTGTATTTTCAAAGCATTTTAGTTACCAAATAATAAGGATGGAAGGTGTTGAGTATTTAGGGATGGTTTTCATACTTCCTTGGATTAAGGATATGTGTGATAAATTGTAAATCTTAGTAGAGGTTTCAACTCCAAGGAGTGGAATTTTGCAGGAATTACTGTAGCAAATACATTAACTCAAGCACCGTTATTTCGGCATTTTTCAAATAGGCTCGGAATTCGATTCCGATCATCCCGATAGTTCGGGGATGTATTTAAACTAATGAAAATGGTGTGGTCAGGTGTTATAGGGCCCTAACCTATAAGTTATAAATTTAAAAGCAGACATTTCGATAAACTCACGATTTGAGTAATTAAATGCATGTAATGCATTCAGATTGTTATGAAATGTTATGTGATGATCATTTACCATGTTTAGGACGTGGTGAGGAGGTCGAGGACCTGAGTCGAAGGCTCGGACCTGGGTAGGTCCTAGAAGCGAATAAGGTAGGCTCTCGCACCGGGTGTTGTGAGTATTTCTAACTCCCCACCCTACTTGTAATTTCATTTCTATTCATATATTCGAGATAGATTGTCTCCTTGGATATATGCTTGCTACTCTGCTTTCCATATCTCTTTGAGATTTACTATTTATATATTCGAGAATGATTGTTTCCTTGAATATATAATTGTTGTTCAGTATTTTCGGTAGGATATCGCACTGGTGCTGTGAGTATTTCTAACTCATAGTATTCTCTTGATTCTTGTTGTTGTTGTGCTAGATGGATGTTGGAGTCCATCTTTTGATACTAACTCTGTGGTTGACATGTTATGCTTGTTTGCATTTATCCTGAGCTTGTATGTTAGATATGATGCAGCTTTGAGTGTTATTTTCTATTTATGCTTGTTTGAGCTTTTACGATATTGCTCTGCTCAATTTGTTTGATACTTTCGGTTTGAGTATTCCTTCCTCCTACCCTGCTTGTGATTTGCTTCTAGCCAGGTAGGCTCTCACACGGGAGGTTTGTGAGTATTCCTTCCTCCTACCCTACTTTGATATTGTGCTCTTATTTCCTCGGGAGGTTCCCAATACATATTCGAGATGGGTTTCCTCATATGTATTGGCTTTATATCTCGAGGAGATTGTTGCTTGTATGTTTTCTTATGCGTATTTGAGTAGAGTTTATTCCTTGGATACGTATTGGTTTCCGATCTCGATGAGGTCATTGTTCTTTATATAATCAAGATGTTGCTGCCTTGGATATATATGTATACCTGTTGTTAGGTATTTGTACTAGAATCTCTTACTTTCAAGCATGATAAATCCGACGGATGCCCGTGAAGGGCATATAATATCCGCCACGAGCACGTGATGCTCCATTGGGCGCGGATACCCCGGAGGGTGTATAATATCGGCCACTGGCTACCGGTCCGAGAGCGATATTTTCTGGCCATGTGCACATGTATGCTATAGCGTAGCCCGGCTTAGGCCGAAGACTATACTGATGGTGTCGTAGATGTCGTAGACATCTTAGTGTCACATATGCCAGAGATTGAGTACATCTGTGGATTTATCTACATTCCAGTTACTTGTTATTTTCTTGTGATGTTGTTACTATTGCATATTTGTACTTCTTTTATTATGTTCTTTGCTATTGGCTTTCGCCACCTTTATTGATTGTTTTGCGATCCTACTGGGCCTTTCTTTGGCTCATGCACTTGATGGATGTTTTTCTCAGGTGACGATGAGGAGTAGGGTCGGAACTAGACGAGGACCTTACGAGTAGCTAGGAAGCGAACTTCGGGAGAGAGAGCTTCCGCAGGATGTGACTACTCGCAGCGATGGGGATATGTTGAGCTGAGGTTTGTGTGCCTCTATTCCTTTCTGAGTGAGAGTTGTCATTCAGGACCTGCTAGGGTTTTGTATAAAACCTTATTTATATTTTCCTCTGCTAATTATTAATTTAAACTCTGTTTTAATTATCTGCTGGTATTACCGAGCCTTGCGTGCTTATAGGGGTGACCCTATAAGTACGCGGCGTCTGTCACGTGCGCCGAGGCCCGGGATCCGGGTTCGGGGCGTGACAAGCCTGATCCTACTCCTCGTTGTCACCTGAGAGAACATCGATCAAGTGCGTGAGCCAAAGAAAAAGGCTCAGTAGGATCGCTAGAAAAGCAATAAAGGTGGCGAAAGCCACTAGCAAAGAACATAATAAAAGAGGCATAAATATGCAAGTGCAACAACATCAAGCAAATAACAAGTCTCGGACATGTGGATAAGTCCATAGATGATAGTATCACCCACTGACTGAGTCTCATGGCAAGATATTATACATCCTCTGCTGAGGCCTTGTGGCCAGATATTATACACCCTCTGTCGGGGCCTCGTGGCCAGATATTATGCACCCTCTGCCGGGGCCTCCGTCCGATGGAGCACCAAGTACTCGTGGTCAAATATGATACACCCTCTTCCGAGGCCTCGTGGCCAGATATTATATACCCTCCGCCAGGGCACGGTCGCCCATACAGAGATCGGCACGGTGGCCCATACAGAGCCTCATTGGGCGCCATCTAGATGCTCGCCTGGTAGCTATTGTTATTGGCAAACTCTGCCTTAGCCAGGTATTCATCCCATGAACTACTAAAGTCGAGAGTACATGCTCTCAGCATGACTTCTAATATCTGGATTGTCCTCTCTGATTGATAATCCGTCTGAGGATGAAAGGCAGTGCTAAAGGTCAATTGGGTACCCAGAGCTGCATGTAGACTCACCCTGAATTTCAAGACGAATCTAGGGTCTCGATCGGATATAATCGTCACCAGTATGCCATGTAGACAAACAATCTTGTCCATGTATAACTTGGTTAGTCGCGCTAGGCTCATCTTACGTCTCAATGCCAAGAACTGTGCCGACTTAGACAGTCGGTCAACGATCACCCAAATGGCTTCATTCCCAGTTTTGGAACGAGGCAAGCCTCTCACGAAATCCAACGCTATGTGTTCCCACTTCCACACCGGTAAAGGTAGGGGCTCCAATAGTCCAAAAACCACGGAGCTTCCTGCCTACACCCACAAGTGTGTAAGGCAATAAGCCACAAACTCGGCTATCTCCCGCTTCATATCAATTATGTCATACCAATTTATGACCATAGTTTAGCTATTTGCTTTAAAAATACCAAAGTTGGGAAACATCAGTGCTTAATTTAGCAAATTGACAGTTGATGATAGGGCTTTAAAGACAAAAGAATAGAACTGTGATTCGGTTTGCAATATTAGAAATATACATTACTATTCCATCTTTATCTATTTCAAGAGATATAATCAAAGAGCAAGAGAATGAGTGGTTATTCGGCTTTCTATATAGGTGAAATGCAATATGTTTCATATGTAAGTTTAAAAATCTTATATTTGGTTCAATGTAAAAGTTTCAATTATATGTAAAATATTTTATATAGAGTGTGGAAGAGAAAGCGGGAATTTCGAAAGCCTTGTGGATTGAGGGATATTAATCAAGAAGGACATCTGCTACCACAAAAACATTTTGAAATTCTCACACAAACTGGTATTTGCCATTCCTTGTATTTTATACATAAAGGGACTACATGTATACCTGGTTGTTAACTTAGATAGTTACCAATCCTATAAACAAGGGAAGATTGGTAGGCTTGGTATAGATCATATAAACAAGGATGACTCAGTAGAGTTACTAGCCTCAAGTATCCTTTACATTACTATATTTCAACTTAAAGTCAAAGTAGTTATATGTTCAAATACAACAAAAATTTTACATTATTCTCACCTCCTCCCCTTAAATTTTACATTCTTTGCAGATGTCTTTATGCTCGAAGAGGTATTCCATTAATTTTGTTTTGAAATCATTTAGGGCAATTCTTATATATATACATGTGTGTCCGTGTGTGTGTGTGTGTGTGTGTGTGTGTGTGTGTGTGTGTGTGTGTGTGTGTTTCAGTTATAGTTTACACAACTTGCCAATTATCTTTATTATTCATTCCTTTTCATTGCACCAAACTCTTAGTCTTGGTGTGCTATATATTATCTTGTTACAGTTGTCATTCGGAGGAAGAATTATTGGGTTTTGACATGCCAATTGATAATTCCAGAAGTCGAAGAAACTAAAGGTGGTGCACACACCGCCCAAAAGAACTTATAGATCAAATATTAAAATGTATAAGTCTGATCGATTACATCAACTTTAGTAGTTTATGCAAATAATGGAGGTCGGTAGCAATGGAGGATCATTCATTAAAGCAAGTACCGTGGTGGATTTGTCTCTATGACTCATATTTTAAAACAAGAAATTTCTACAACCTCATTGAGGACCAACAATCTGAGTATGAAATGGATTTGTTTCTTGGCACAAATTGGTGGATCATCATCTAGTTGGCTCATCTTGTCTTATGAAAATGGAAATGGTTCTCTTTTCAATCCATTCACAGACGAATACCCACAACTTCCATCGACCAAAACTGTTTTATTGCCTTCCAAATTTAGGCCAATAGCTCAACGCTTATAAAGAATCGAAAGCCCTGGATTCCTAGACATTGTTGTTTTATCGTCACCCCAAATCTTAGATGATTGTCTGTTTGCAAGTTTATTTTATTGTAAAACGATAGCTATATGCAGACCGCAAGACACAAGATGGTTTATGGTTGAAGACCAACCTTAAAAAGATTCTTTGAGACCTTCATTACTTCCAAGGATATTTCTATGCTTTAGATGTCAAAGGAGGGATTGCTGAATTTGATTATTGACCAAATCCTAGAACCAGGATTTTGGACATTACTCATTCACTCCGAAATATAAATCTTAGTGACAATATTTACTTTGTTGAGTCTTCTTGCAATTTATTAATAATTGCAAGAAAGGTCATTTATAAATGCTCAAGAGGACTTCACCATTTTATTATTTTGAGTCAATTTACGCATACAAGTTATCTATATCTTGTACAATATATAAGTTGGATATTAGTGGTTCAGAGAAACAAGCTCAAGGGATCAATGTTGTTTCTTGGACATGACAATTCTCTCTTTAAAGGGATACAATGCTCCAAAGTTGGACAAATACATCTCTGTTTTCAATAATACTTTTATGCTTCAACAATTTTTTACAACATATGACACTCTGTATTTTTGTGATCGACCTTATTGCATTACTATGCAACCTAATGATGTGTTCGAGTTCTCTATTTTATGGATTAGACTTGTTCGAAGAGAGAGTAAGAGAGACCACGTTGTATCAGTGCATATCATTTTCCAATGTTTATTTACTATTGTTTTAGAAAAAATGTTTATTTGTGTCATTTTTTTTAATATTTCTATTAAACTATCTATTACTAATGCTTTATGAGGTTGTGTTTGATTGAGCTGTTGTTGTCTTTTAGCTTCTCACTCAAAATAACAAAGATTTCATTTTTGTGAGGACTAGTTAGCCAATCCAATTATGTCTTACATATTCATGACAATAGTTTAGTTATTTGCTTTAAAATAACCAAAGTTGGGAAAGATCAGTGCTTGATTTAGCAAATTGAGAGTTGATGATAGGGCTTTAGAGATAAAAGAATAGAACTGTAATTCTAGTTTGCAATATTAGAAATATTCATTACTATTCCATCTTTATCTATTTCAAGAAAAATAATCAAATAGCAAGAGAATGGGTGGTTATATGCGTTTCTATATTGGTGCAATGCAATATGTTTCATACGTAAGTTGAAAATCTTGTGTTTGGTTTAATGTAAAAGATTCAATTACATCTAAAATATTTTATATAGAGGGTGGAAGAGAAAGTGAGAGTTTCGGAAGCCTTGTGGATTGAGGAATATTAATCCAGAAGGACTGATATACCACGAAAAACTTTTAAAATTCTCAGACCATCTTGTATTTGCCATCCCTTGTATTTCATATATAAAGGGAGTACATATATACCAGGTTGTTAACTGAGATAGTTACGGGGTATAAATCCGATAAACAAGGATGACTCGGTAAGGGTTACTAGCCTCAAGTATCCTTTACATTACTGTATTTCAACTTAAAGTCAAAGTATTTGTAAGTTGAAATACAGTAAAAATTTTACATTATTCTCACTATCATCCCCTTAAATTTTACATTCTTTGCAGATGTCTTCATGCTCGAAAAGGTATTTCATTAATTTTGTTTTAAAATCATTTAGGGCAATTTTTTTATATAAATATATGTGTGTGTTTCAATTATTGTTTACACAACTTGCCATTTATCTTTATTATTCATTCCTTTTTATTGCACCAAACTCTTAGTCTTGGTGTGGTATATATTATCTTGTTACAGTTGTCATTCGGAGAAAGAATTATTGGGTTTTTACATGCCAATTAATAATTCCAGAATTCGAAGAAACAAAATTTTGTGCGCACACCTCCCAAAAGAACTTGTAGATCAAATACTAAAATGTCTAAGTCTGATCGATTACATCAACTTTAGTAGTGTATGCAAATAATGGAGGTTGGTAGCAATGGAGGATCATTCATTAAAACAAGTACCATGGTTGATTTGTACCTATGACTCAGATTTAAAAACAAGAAATTTCTACAACCTCATTGAGGACCAACAATCTGAGTATGAAATGGATTTGCTTCTTGGAGAACAAATTGTTGGATCTTCATCTAGTTAGCTCATCTTGTCTTATGAAAATGGTAATGGTTCTCTTTTTAATCCATTCACAGACGAATACCCACAACTTCAATCAACCCGAACTGTTTTATTGCCTTCCAAATTTAGGCCAATGGCTCAACGCTTATAAAGAATCGAAAGCCCTGGATTCCTAAACATTGTTGTTTTAAGTTCACCACAAATCTTTGATGATTGTCTGTTTGCAGGTTTATTTTATTGTAAAACCATAGCTATATGAAGACCGCAAGACACAAGATGGTTTATGGTTGAAAACCAACCTTTAAAAAAAGATTACTGCGACCTTCATTACTTCCAAGGATATTTCTATGCTTTAGATGTCAATAGAGGGATTGCTGAATTTGATTATGGACCAAATCCTAGTACCAGGATTTTTGCATTAGTCATTCACTCCGAAATATAATTCTTCATGACAATATTTACTTTGTTGAGTCTTCCGACAATTTATTAATAATTGCAAGAAAGGTGCATTCATAAATGCTCAAGAGGACTTCACCATTTACTTATTTTGAGGCAATTTATGCATACAAGTTATTTATATCTTGTACAATATATAAGTTGGATATTAGTCAGTCTTTTTGGATCAAGGGTGAAGAGGATTCTCACTGGTTCGGAGAGACAAGCTCAAGGGATCAACGTTGTTTCTTGGACATCACAATTCTCTCTTTAAAGGGATACAATTTTCCGAAGTTCGACAAACACATCTCTGTTTTCAATGATACTTTTATGCTTGAACAATTTTTTACAGCATATGACACTCTGTATTTTTGTGATCGACCTTATTGCATTACTATGTAACCTAATGATGTGTTCAGGTTCTCTCCTTTATGGATGCGACTTGTTTGAAGAGAGAGTAAGAGAGACCAAGTTGTATCAGTGCATATCATTTTCCAATTTTATTTACTATTGTCTTAGCAAAATTGTTTATTTTTGTCATTTTTTTAATATTTCCATTAAATTATCTATTACTAATGCTTTATGAGGTTGTGTTTGATTGAGGTGTTGTTGTCTTTTAGCTTCTCACTCAAAATAGCAAAAATTTCATTTTTGTGAGAACTAGTTAGCCAATCCAATTATATCTTATATATTTATGACAATAGTTTTGTTTTTTGCTTTAAAATAACTAAAGTTGGGAAAGATTAGTGCTTGATTTAGCAAATTGAGAGTTCATGATAGGTCGTTAGAGATAAAAGAATAGAACTGTAATTCTAGTTTGCAATATTAGAAATATTCATTATTATTCCATCTTTATCTATTTCAAGAGAGATAATCATAGAGCAAGAGAATGAGTGGTTATTTGCCTTTCTATATAGGTACAAAGCAATATGTTTCATATGTATGTTGAAAATCTTGTGTTTGGTTCAATTTAAAATATTCAATTACATCTAAAATATTTTATATAGAGGGTGGAAGAGAAAGTGAGAGTTTCGGAAGCATTGTGGATTAAGGGATATTAATCCAGAATGACTACTATACTACGAAAACATTTTGAAATTCTCAGACAATCTTGTATTTGCCATTCCTTGTATTTCATATATAAAGGGAGTACATGTATACCAGGTTGTTAACTGAGATAGTTACAGATCCTATAAACAATCGAAGTTTACTAGGCTCGGTATAGATATGATAAACAAGGATGACTCGGTAAGGGTTCCCAGCCTCAATTATCCTTTACATTACTGTATTTCTACTTAAAGTCAAAGTAGTTTTAAGTTGAAATATAGTAAAAATTTTACATTATTCTCACCATCATCCCCTTAAATTTTACATTGTTTGCAGATGTCTTCGTGCTCGAAAAGGTATTTCATTAATTTCGTTTTGAAATCATTTAGGGCAATTTTTTTTATATAAATATATGTGTGTTTCAATTATTGTTTACACAACTTGCCGTTTATCTTTATTATTCATTCCTTTTTATCGCACCAAACTCTTAGTCTTCGTGTGGTATATATTATCTTGTTACAGTTGTCATTCCGAGGAAGAATTATTGGGTTTTTCCATGCCAATTAATAATTCCGGAATTCGAAGAAACCAAAGTTGGTGTGCACACCTCCCAAAATAACTTATAGATCAAATACTAAAATGTCTAAGTCTGATCGATTACATCAACTTTAGTAGTGTATGCAAATAACGGAGGTCGGTAGCAATGGAGGATCATTCATTAAAACAAGTACCATGGTTGATTTGTTCCTATGACTCAGATTTAAAAACAAGAAATTTCTACAATCTCATTGAGGACCAACAATCTAAGTATGAAATGGATTTGTTTCTTAGAGCATAAATTGTTGGATCTTCATCTAGTTAGCTTATCTTGTCTTATGAAAATGGAAATGGTTCTCTTTTCAATCCATTCACAGACGAATACCAACAACTTCAATCAACCAGAACTGTTTTATTGCCTTCCAAATTTAGGCCAATGGCTCAACGCTTATAAAGAATCGAAAGCCCTGGATTTCCAGACATTGTTGGCTATATACAGACCACAAGACAAAAGATGGTTTATGGTTGAAGACCAACCTTCAAAAAAAGATTACTACGACCTTCATTACTTCCAAGGATATTTCTATGCTTTCGATGTCAATGGTGACCTTACTGAATTTGATTCTCGACCAAATCCTAGAACCAGGATTTTGGACATTAGTCATTCACTCCGAAATATAAATCTTAGTGACAATATTAACTTTGTTTAGTCTTCCGACAATTTATTAATAATTGCAAGAAAGGTGCATTCTAAAATGCTCAAGTGGACTTCACCATTTACTGATTTTAAGTTAATTTATGTATACAAGTTATCTATATCTTGTACATTATATAAGTTGGATATTAGTCAGTCTTGTTGGATCAAGGGTGAAGAGGATTCTTATTGGTTGAAGGGACAGGCTCAAGGAATCAATGTTGTTTCTTGGACATCACAATTCTCTCTTTAAAGGGATACAATGTTCCAAAGTTGGACAAATACATCTTTGTTTTCAATGATACTTTTATGCTTCAACAATTTTTTACAGCATATGATACTCTGTATTTTTGTGATCGACCTTATTGCATTACTATGCAAACTAATGATGTGTTCGAGTTCTCTCCTTTATGGATGAGACTTGTTCAAAGAGAGAGTAAGAGAGACGAAGTTGTATCAGTGCATATCATTTTCCAATGTTTATTTACTATTATCTTAACAAAAATGTTTATTTGTGTCATTTTTTTTAATATTTCTATTAAACTATCTATTACTAATGCTTTATGAGGTTGTGTTTGATTGAGGTGTTGTTGTCTTTTAGCTTCTCACTCAAAATAACAAAGATTTCATTTTTGTGAGTACTAGTTAGCCAATCCAATTATGTCTTACATATTTATGACAATAGTTTAGTTATTTGCTTTAAAATAACCAAAGTTGGGAAAGATCAGTGCTTGATTTAGCAAATTGAGAGTTGATGATAGCGCTTTAGAGATAAAAGAATATAACTGTAATTCTAGTTTGCAATATTAGAAATATTCGTTACTATTCCATCTTTATCTATTTCAAGAGAAATAATCAAATAGCAAGAGAATGAGTGGTTATTTGTCTTTCTATTTTGGTGCAATGCAATATGTTTCATACGTAAGTTGAAAATCTTGTGTTTGGTTTAATGTAAAAGATTCGATTACATCTAAAATATTTTATATAGAGGGTGGAAGAGAAAGTGAGAGTTTCGGAAGTCTTGTAGATTGAGGGATATTAATCCAGAAGGACTGCTATACCACGAAAACATTTTCAAATTCTCAGACCATCTTCTATTTGCCATCCCTTGTATTTCATATATAAAGGGAGTACATATATACCAAGTTGTTAACTGAGATAGTTACTGATCCCATAAACAAGGGAAGTTTGGTAGGCTCGGTATAGATCCGATAAACAAGGATGACTCAGTAAGGGTTACTAGCCTCAAGTATCCTTTACATTACTAAATTTCAACTTAAAGTCAAAATAGTTGTAAGTTGAAATACAGTAAAAATTTAACATTATTCTCACCATCATCCCCTTAAATTTTACATTCTTTGCAGATGTCTTCATGCTCGAAAAGGTATTTCTTTAATTTTGTTTTGAAATCATTTAGGGAAATTTTTTTTATATAAATATATGTGTATGTTTCAATTATTGTTTACACAACTTGCCGTTTATCTTTATTATTCATTCCTTTTTATCGCACCAAACTCTTAGTTTTGGTGTGGTATATATTATCTTGTTACAGTTGTCATTTGGAGGAAGAATTATTGGGTTTTTCCTTGCCAATTAATAATTCTAGAATTAGAAGAAACCAAAGTTGGTGTGCACACCTCCCAAAAGAACTTATAGATCAAATACTAAAATGTCTAAGTCTGATTGATTACATCAACTTTAGTAGTGTATGCAAATAATGGAGGTCGGTAGCAATGGAGGATCATTCATTAAAACAAGTACCATGGTTGATTTGTACCTATGACTCAGATTTAAAAGCATGAAATTTCTACAACCTCATTGAGGACCAACAATCTGAGTATGAAATGGATTTGTTTCTTGGAGCACAAATTGTTGGATCTTCATCTAGTTAGCTCATCTTGACTTATGAAAATGGTAACGGTTCTCTTTTTAATCCATTCACAAATGAATACCCACAACTTCAATCAACCAGAACTGTTTATTGCCTTCCAAATTTACGCCAATGGCTCAACGCTTTTAAAGAATCGAAAGCCCTGGATTCCTAGACATTGTTGTTTTATCTTCACCACAAATCTTTGATGATAATCTATTTGCAG
This sequence comes from Dioscorea zingiberensis, assembly GCA_026586065.1. NCBI lineage: Eukaryota > Viridiplantae > Streptophyta > Magnoliopsida > Dioscoreales > Dioscoreaceae > Dioscorea > Dioscorea zingiberensis. The sequence continues at coordinate 163,894 of JAGGNH010000075.1, read as the reverse complement.
GTTTATTTTAGTGTAAAACCATAGCTATATGCAGACCGCAAGACACAAGATGGTTTATGGTTGAAGACAAACTTTCAAAAAAAGATTACTGCGACCTTCATTACTTCCAAGGATATTTCTATGCTTTAGATGTCAATGGAGGGATTGCTGAATTTGATTATGGACCAAGTCCTAGAACCAGGATTTTTGACATTAGTCATAAACTCCAAAATATAAATCTTAGTGACAATATTCACTTTGTTGAGTCTTCCGATAATTTATTAATAATTGCAAGAAAGGTGCATTCATAAATGCTCAAGAGGACTTCACCATTTACTTATTTTGTGTCAATTTATGCATACAAGTTATCTATATCTTGTACAATATATAAGTTGGATATTAGTGGTTCGGAGAGACAAGCTCAAGGGAGCAACGTTGTTTCTTGGACATGACAACTCTCTCTTTAAAGGGATACAATTTTCCGAAGTTGAATAAATACATCTCTGTTTTCAATGATACTTTTGTGTTTCAACAATTTTTTACAGCATATGACACTCTGTATTTTTGTGATCGACCTTATTCCATTACTATACAACCTAATGATGTGTTTGAGTTCTCTCCTTTATGGATTAGACTTGTTCGAAGAGAGAGTAAGAGAGACCAAGTTGTATCAGTGCATATCATTTTCCAATGTTTATTTACTATTATCTTAACAAAAATGTTGATTTGTGTCATTTTTTTAATATTTCTATTAAACTATCTATTACTAATGCTTTATTAGGTTGTGTTTGATTGAGGTGCTGTTGTCTTTTAGCTTCTCAATCAAAATAACAAAGATTTCATTTTTGTGAATACTAGTTAGCCAATCTAATTATGTCTTACAAATTTATGACAATAGTTTAGTTATTTGCTTTAAAATAACCAAAGTTGGGAAAGATCAGTGCTTGATTTAGCAAATTGAGAGTTGATAATAGCGCTTTAGAGATAAAAGAATAGAACTGTAATTCTAGTTTGCAATATTAGAAATATTCATTACTATTCTATCTTTATCTATTTCAAGAGAAATAATCAAATAGCAAGTGAATGAATGGTGATTTGCCTTTCTATATTGGTGTAATGCAAAATGTTTCATACGTAAGTTGAAAATCTTGTGTTTGGTTTAATGTAAAAGATTCGATTACATCTAAAAAATTTTATATAGAGGGTGGAAGAGAAAGTGAGAGTTTCAGAAGTCTTGTGGATTGAGGGATATTTATCCAGAAGGACTGCTATACCACGAAAACATTTTCAAATTCTCAGACCATCTTGTATTTGCCATCCCTTGTATTTCATATATAAAGGGAGTACATATATACCAAGTTGTTAACTGAGATAGTTACTGATCCTATAAACAAGGGCAGTTTGGTAGGCTCGGTATAGATCCGATAAACAAGGATGACTCGGTAAGGGTTACTAGCCTCAAGCATCATTTACTTTAGAGTATTTCAACTAAAAGTCAAAGTAGTTGTAAGTTGAAATACAGTAAAAATTTAACATTATTCTCACCATCATCCACTTAAATTTTATATTTTTTGCAGATGTCTTCGTGCTCGAAAAGGTATTTCATTAATTTTGTTTTGAAATCATTTAGGGCAATTTTTTTTTATATAAATATATGTGTAACACCCGCCCCGAAATAAATAAGTATTTTTAATTATTTATTTCCAAAATTTATTAAATAGGAATTAAGATGGTAAACGATGAAATTTGGGAAAATTATAAAGGTCTAATTAATCCAGATTTAATTAAGTATTAATTAAATCAGATTAATTATTGTGAAGATCAGACAAATATTCAAAAGTTAGAGTCCCGAGAAAGGTGGATCTGGTCGGACGAAAAGACAGGACCATTGATACTACGGTACTACAAATGCTTCTTTGGAATCATTGACCGTAAATTTACTGGTCTAGATTCCACGCACAATTATTATAAAGATTATATTAATTAATGGGTGACGAGACATAAAGTAGAAAGATAATTATTAAATAAATTATTTGGATTGTAGTGGGGGAAATAAATTAGAGGATAAGATAAACTAATAGATTTTAAAGATAAGTTATTGTATTGTAATTAAATTAATCGAGTTAAGTAAAGGATATAACATATATGTCACATGTGTATATGTTTATATTGAGAGAACTTAGGTTTTTGAAAGTTAAATGAGAATGATTGGAATCAAGGAGACATCGTGCCCTAACCCTCCCTCCATCTCTCTTCTTCTCCCTTGCTTGCTTGTGATCGGCCCGTCAAGAACTCCTCAAGACCAGGCCTTATTGTATGACAAGCAGCCCGGCTGGCATGGCCACCACCTATGGCCGCCCGGCCGCTCACACTGCGCGCCCCCACTGACCCGGCCCAGCGACTCTCAAACCCGGCCAGCAGCGGCACGGCTGAGCCCCAGCCCGGCCCAGCGGCAAGCACGGCGAACCCCTAGCCCAGTTTAGCAGCGGCCAAGGCTGCCCATGCGCCGGGCCAGCAGCAGCCACGCCTTGCACACTCGCGGACTGCAAGACGCGCCAAGCGCCCGGCCTGCGTCGCACACTTGCCGCCCGCTGCGTCGTCGCGCACTGCGCGTAATGCGGCAAAGCGAAAGCCCCTACGCCGCGGCGCACGCTGTAGCTTTTCCCTGCACGCGTGCAGCCCCGCCGCCGTCGCCGACTTGCGACACCGCCCCGTCATCACTCCACGATTGTAAGCCCTAACTTTGGGGGAATTTACACATTTACTTGTGGGTTGATTGGATGAAATTAACTTGACATGATTTGGGATTTTTAGAATTTTAAGGTGTTAAGCTTGATGTGATGGAATAATTATGTATGAAGGATTCTGTTAGCTTTGTAAGAGATGCAAGTTGTAAATATCAGAATTCTTAAAATCGAATGGAAGGTTGTTGTTGTGAAAATTGGATATGCATATCACTTGCTTGATGAAATGCCTCTATGAATTTGGTTGTATGGAAACTAATGTTATAAGGTTGGAAATGTTATGGGACATGCATGTGATTGATTGAGTTAACTAATTGTGAATGTTGTATGATTTTGGAGGCCTTATATATAGGGGATATATTGCCCAATTTTTCATGAAAAATACATCTTTAACCCTCATGATTATGTGTAGCTTTTAAGTACTTTACAAGAGTATGATTAGAGGCTTTAGTTATGCAAACTATGAAGGAATAAGGTTAATTTTGGCGAATGCATGTTGTAAAAGAAATTTAAAAGCCAATGATAGCATAGATGTTTTGTTCTTTTGAATTTAGCTTGCTCACCAAGTGTTTGATGTTTTGGCACATAGAACCATGGAGACAATTAGAGGGCTTAATTTAGAAGTTTATAAGTGTGGAAACCATCCATAAGATGTTATGATGCATGATAAGAGTTTGTAGAGAGAATTAGCATGTTGCAATGCCCAAGTTAATCATGCCTTTCTTGTGCTTGCCGAAATGCTTATGAAATACTTGGATAAAAGGCCACAAGAGAAGAATGGTTACAAGTAGAAATTCCCATGTAGTTAGTCCTTAATGAGAATTAATTGTATGTTTATAAATAGGGTACCAAGATTCATTGTCTAGGGGCCATGGATAAATTAGGAGAATTGGTAGCAAGAGACTATGAACAATGTATGGACTGTCCTGCAGATGGCTGTCCCCTTCGTGGGACAGCTGTGCTTTCTATACATCTCCATTTGGGTGTGTAATACGTCATTGGAAAGGTCTTGAAGTCTTCTTTCTAATGAGCCTTAGATGAGAGAAATCGAGTTACGGTTTAAAAGTTATGACCATTTCTTTCCAGCTGCGCAAGATCGGCAGATTTCTGCATTTCATATCTGATCTAGTAATATTTTCCCTTGTTCTAGTTAATGTTCATAGGTTGTAGAATAGTTTTACTATGCTGAAATGTTATGGCTATGCATACTTATCAATGGCCCAACATTTTATTATATCCATTGACTTCATAGACTTAGCTCCACTGAAATAGGGAGATGATCTCCTTGTACCCTTTATGATTGAAGTCATTCAACTATGATGCTTTCCACATGGTATTTGCTGAATTATTAAAACCATACATGTTTGTAAATTCAAAGGCTTGGTTAGTAAAGGGTTGATTTAGTGGTTAATCTTATAGCCCTCCTTAGTTAAAGGTCAATGAAATGCTTGCTAAAGATTTATAGAATGTATCACGGGAAACACTAGCAGTCAAGGAACATTGGTTTTGTTCTTATTTTTTACGGGCTATGTGTGAATGATAAGTAGCCTCAATTATGGTGAAAATGAAATCTAATATAGTAACTATGATGTACTAGGAGTTTGAGATGGAATGATAAAGATTTAGAGCTTCAATTTGATGTCTTGATTCCTAGTTTTGGTGAATTCTTGTAGGCTGCAAATAAAGAGGAACTATAAATTCTAGCGTGTTCAAAAAGGGCTCGGAATACAATTCCGATCGTCCCAATAGTTGGTGTATATTTAAACTAAGGAAAATAATGTGGGCATGTGATTGGGGCCCTGATTCATTGGTTATATATTAAAAAGCCGACTTTTGGTAAACTCACGATTAGGGTAATTAAATGCATGTAATGCATTAGGATATTATGAAATGTTATGTGATGAACATTTACCATGTTTAGGACGTGGTGAGGCGGTCCTAGGACCATCTTTGGGAAGATCGGGCCCGAGTAGGCCCAAGAGCGAAAAAGGTAGGATGTCGCTGCAGATGCTGTGAGTATTTCTAACTCATAGTATTCTCTTGATTCTTGTTGTTGCTTTGTGCTAAATGGATGTTGGAGTCCATCTTTTGATACATGCTCAATACATTGACATGTTATGCTTGCTGCATTTGTTTGAGCTTGTATCTTTTGATATGATCTGCTTTGAGGAGTACCCTTGACATCCTTCTTGTGTTGTTGTGGGATGGCTGTGAGGTGGTACTCCATGGCATATGGCGATGGGAGTGATACTCCATGGCATATGGCGGTGGAGTACCCTCCGGCATCCCACTTGCACTAAGGATGGTCGAGGGGGTGGTACTCCATAGCGATCTGTCGATATTCTATTCCTTGCATTAAATATTCTCTCCTTCTACCCTCCTTTGATTTTGTACTCTTATTTCCTCGAGAGGTTCCCAATACATATTCGAGATGGGTTTCCTCATATGTATCGGTTTTATATCTCGAGGAGATTGTTGCTTTCATGTTTTCAAATACGTATTTAAGTAGAGTTTACTCCTTAGATACGTATTGGCTTCCAATCTCGATGAGATCTCTGATCATTGTATATTCAAGATGTTGCTACCTTGGATATATATGTATACCTGTTGTTAGGTATTAGTACTATCAATCTCTTACTTTCAGGCATGATACATCGGACGGAGACCCTGGCCGAGGGTGTATAATATCACGGCCACCTCGTTCGGGCGGGAGGGCGTGATAATATCCGGCCACGCAGCACTTGGTGCTCCATCGGACCGAGACCACTGGCAGAGGTGTATAATATCCGGCCACTTGGCTCGGTCGTGAGAGCGGCATTTTCGACCATGTGCACATGTATGCGATAGCGTAGCGAAGCTTAGGCCGAAGGCGATACCGATGGTGTCGTAGATGTCGTAGACATCTTAGTATCACATATGCGGAGGTTGAGTACATGCTGTGGATTTACCCACATTCAAGTGATTTGTTATTTGCTTGTGATGTTATTAGTGCATATTTGTACTTCTTTATTTTACATTTCCTTCCTAGTGGCTTTCGCCACCTTTATTGATTTAATTGCGATCCCCTCGGGCCTTTCTTTGGCTCATGCACTTGATGGATGTTTTTCTCGGTGACAATGAGGAGTAGGATCAGGCCTAGATGAGGACCTTGCGGTAGCTAGGAGCGGAAATTGTGAGAGAAAGCTTCCATGAGGACAACCCCTAGCAAATGATGGGGATATGTTGGTGAGGTTTTGCGGACCTCTATTCCCTTTCGGTGAGAGTTGTCATTCGGGACCTCGCTAGGGTTTTATAAAAACCTTATATATACTTCTTCCGCTGATTTATAATTTAAAACTCTGATTTAATTATCTGCTTATGTTACTTAGCCTTGCGTGCTTCTAGGGGTGACCCTATAAGTCACGCAGCGGCGTTTTCAAGGCGTCTTGTACGAGGCCCGTAGATCCGGGTTTGGGGCGTGACAATGTGTGTGTGTTTCAATTATTGTTTACACAACTTGCCGTTTATCTTTATTATTCATTTCTTTTTATCGCACCAAACTCTTAGTCTTGGTGTGGTACATATTATCTTGTTACAGTTGTCATTCGGAGGACGAATTATTGGGTTTTTCCATGCCAATTAATAATTCCAGAATTCGAAGAAACCAAAGTTGGTGTGCACACCTCCTAAAAGAACTTATAGATCAAATACTAAAATGTCTAAGTCTGATCGATTGCATCAACTTTAGTAGTGTATGCAAATAATGGAGGTCGGTAGCAATGGAGGATCATTCATTAAAATAAGTACCATGGTTGATTTGTACCTATGTGTCAGATTTAAAAACAAGAAATTTCTACAACATCATTGAGGACCAACAATCTGAGTATGAAATGGATTTGTTTCTTGGAGCACAAATTGTTGGATCTTCATCTAGTTAGCTCATCTTGTCTTATGAAAATGGTAACGGTTCTCTTTTTAATCCATTCATAGGCGAATACCCACAACTTCAATGAACCAGAACTGTTTTATTGCCTTCCAAATTTAGGCCAATGGCTCAACACTTATAAAGAATCGAAAGCCCTGGATTCCTAGACATTGTTGTTTTATCTTCACCCCAAATCTTTGATGATTGTATTTTTGCAGGTTTATTTTATTGTAAAACCATAGCTATATGCAGACCGCAAGACACAAGATGGTTTATGGTTGAAGACCAACCTTTAAAAAAAGATTACTGCGACCTTCATTACTTCCAAGCATATTTCTGTGCTTTAGATGTCAATGGAGGGATTGCTGAATTTTATTATGGACCAAATCCTAGTACCAGGATTTTTGACATTAGTCATTCACTCCGAAATATAAATCTTAGAGAAAATATTTACTTTGTTGCGTCTTCCCACAATTTATTAATAATTGCAAGAAAGGTGCATTCATAAATGCTCAAGAGGACTTCACCATTTTCTTATTTTGAGTCAATTTATGCATACAAGTTATCTATATCTTGTACAATATATAAGTTGGATATTAGTCAGTCTTGTTGGATCAAGGGTGAAGAGGATTCTCACTGGTTCGGAGAGATAAGCTCAAGGGATCAACATTGTTTCTTGGACATGACAATTCTCTCTTTAAAGGGATACAATTTTCCGAAGTTGGACAAATACATCTCTGTTTTCAATGATACTTTTTTGCTTCAACAATTTTTACAAAGATATGACACTCAGTATTTTGTGGATCTAATCTTTATTGCATTACTATGCAACCTAATGATGTGTTCGAGTTCTCTCCTTTATGGATGAGACTTGTTCGAAGAGAGAGTATGAGAGACCAAGTTGTATCAGTGCATATCATTTTCAAATGTTTATTTACTTTTGTCATTTTTTTTAATATTTCCATTAAACTATCTATTACTAATGCTTTATGAGGTTGTGTTTGATTGAGGTGTTGTTGTCTTTTAGCTTCTCACTCAAAAAAGCAAAGATTTCATTTTTGTGAGAACTAGTTAGCCAATCCAATTATATCTATATATTTATGACAATAGTTTAGTTATTTGCTTTAAAATAACCAAAGTTGGGAAAGATTAGTGCTTGATTTAGCAAATTGAGAGTTCATGATAGGTCTTTAGAGATAAAAGAATAGAACTGTAATTCTAGTTTGCAATATTAGAAATATTCATTACTATTCCATCTTTATCTATTTCAAGAGAAATAATCATAGAGCAAGAGAATGAGTGGTTATTTGCCTTTCTATATAGGTGCAATGCAATATGTTTCATATGTAAGTTGAAAATCTTGTGTTTGGTTTAATGTAAAATATTCAATTACATCTAAAATATTTTATATAGAGGGTGAAAGAGAAAGTGAGAGTTTCGGAAGCATTGTGGATTAAGGGATATTAATCCAGAATGACTACTATACTACGAAAACATTTTTAAATTCTCAGACAATCTTGTATTTGCCATTCCTTGTATTACATATATAAAGGGAGTACATGTATACCAGGTTGTTAACTGAGATAGTTACAGATCCTATAAACAATCGAAGTTTACTAGGCTCGGTATAGTTAAGATAAACAAGGATGACTCGGTAAGGGTTCCCAGCCTCAATTATCCTTTACATTCTTGATTTCTACTTAAAGTCAAAAGTAGTTTTAAGTTGAAATACAAGTAAAAATTTTACATTATTCTCACCCATCATCCCCTTTAAATTTTACATTGTTTACTTGCATGTCTTCGTAGTTCTAAAAGCTGTATTTCATTAATTTTGTTTTGAAATCATTTGGGGCAATTTTTTTTATATAAATATATGTGTGTGTTTCAATTGTTGTTTACACAACTTGCCATTTATCTTTATTTTTCATTCCTTTTTATTGCACCAAACTCTTAGTCTTTGTGTGCTACATATTTGTAACGCCCGCCCCGAAATAAATAAGGATTTTTATTTATTTATTTACAGAATTTATTAAATAGTAATTTAATAAGGTAAGCGATGGAATATGAGAAAAATATTAAAGGTCTAATAAATCCAGATTTAATTAGGTACTAATTAAATCAGATTAATTATTGTGAAAAACAGACAAATATCTAAATCCCCGGAAAGGTGGATATGGTTGGGGAATCAGACAACACCGCGTGATGCCACCTTGATAAGCCCACATGACAGAAGGATTTGACTAAAAATTCGACATTCCTGGGATTTGGTCTGACGAGAGACGGATCGTGTGAGATTTCAATACGCTCATGACACTGGGATCATTGACCCGAGATTTTAGGACCTGGGTCGATGAAGTATTTCGAAAGATGATTTAAATTAAAAGATCATGTGACACCAATTCATGAGTAAGTTAATTAATTGATTCAATTATTAAAAACATATGTTATTTAATGATTGAGTAATATTTAAGTAAATGTTAATTAATATATTAATACTTAGATAAGTAGATGAAGAGAGGGGAGAGAGAAAAGATTTCTCATCTCCCTCTCATTCTCTCCCGATCTTGTCCAAGACACAACCCTAGATGCGCCCTTGCTGAAGCTCACACGCCAAGGCCTTGCCTCGCCAAAGGCCGCCCGGCCGGTGCCCTCCGCCCCGTTTCAGCCACGCTTTCGCCCGCAGACGCGGCAGCAGCGTAGCATGTTTCCGCAACATCCACGCTTCTTGGCAGGCCGCCACCTTTGCCGGGCCACACCTCAATTCGACGTGAGCTCTTCTCCCGCCGCTCCGCCCCCTTCAGCCGCCTATCTCCCCATCGCTATCGCCCGGCCCGCAGCACCGCACATCGGAAACCTCCTCACGGCCAACGCCTCGATGTCGCCTTAGCAAACAAGCAGATTCGCATCTTGCCCCTATAAGGCTGCGGCCAGGCGAAGCCGTTTCTGACTCTCCGCCCGCCACGGGATTTTACCCTTCGCGGCCCCAGGCCCAGTCTGCAGAGACTTTTCAAACAATCCTTCCCGCCTTCTTCTCGGCGTGGATGCCTAGGGAGTAAAGGTATAAGAGATCGAGATTTAAATTTTGGGAGCTATGAAGAGATTACTTGATTTACATTGGAATGAGATTAACAGGAGGATGTATAATGTTAATGAGTTAGAAGCATGATGATATTGTGTAGAGGCAAATGATTTATGATTGAAGACTAATTGCCATGTATTCATGTGAGTTATATGGATAGATTGTTGTTGAGTATGTGTATGTTTGTATATTTTCGGGGCTCAATTAATAGGGAAGATGCAGCCGAAATTTACATAGAACTCATACATATTAATTACTTGATTAATGGTTTTAAAGTACGATCAAAATGTAAAGTTTAAGTAGTAAAACTATCATGTTATTTTAGGAATTTGAAATGCTTACAAGGTGTTTGTTAAAATGCCATGAAGAGATTTGTGCGTTGAAATGGATGTTGTAAATTGAATTAATTGTTAACTATGTTGTATGATTTTAAATTCATGTAATAAATGGGGAATGTTTGTATAAAACCTAAAGCCCTATAAACAAAGGAGACTCACGAGAATTCTACATCGGTTTTATTTAGTAACTTAACCACACCATGATTAGTTATTAAATCCTTTAAGGAGAGCATGTTAGAGCCTTCTTCTATGCTGGTGATGGAAATAAGCATGTTGTAGTATAAGGATGCTAGCAAGCAATGGAGTAATGGTGATGAGAGTAATGGCATGTATTATATAGATAATGTGCACAGATATATGGATTTGTTTTCACACTTCCTTGGATTAAGAATAGGTGTGATCAATTGCAAAACATTGTAAAGAGTTGAACACCAAGGAAATGGAAAAATGCAGAAATTCTTGTAGTAATCGCTAGGTAACATGGACTTTGTTTCATTTTTAGGGGCTATGTAGAGGTGATAATGAGCCCAATTATGGGGAATGAAAGATAATATTGGAAACTAAATATACCGAAGTTTGGGGAGAAATGAAGAAGTTTTCGAGATTTGTGGATTTCCTCGATTCTGAAAGCAAGAGAGGAACAAAGAGTGAACTAAAACATCAATATTTTCAAAAAAAAGACACGGAATTCGATTCCGATCGTCCCGATAGTTCGGGGGTATATTTAAACTAATAAAAATGGTGCAGACAGGTGTCTAAGAGCCCGGATCCATCGATTATAAATTAAAAGCCGACATTTCGGTAAACTCACGACTTGGGTAATTAAATGCATGTAATGCATTCAGATTGTTATGAAATGTTATGTGATGAATGTTTACCATGTTTAGGACGTGGTGAGGTAGTCGAGGAGCTGGGTGGAAAGCTCGGACCTGGGTAGGTCCTGGATGCGAATAAGGTAGGATGTCGCACGGGTGTTGTGAGTATTTCTAACTCATAGTATTCTATTGATTCTTGTTGTTGTTGTGCTAGATGGATGTTGGAGTCCATCTTTTGATACCTGCTCTGTCGGTTGACATGTTATGCGTGTTGCATTTATCTAAGCTTGTATGTTCTGCTATGTTCTACTTTGAGTGTGATTGTCTATTTATGCTTGTTTGAGCTTTCTGATATTGCTCTGCTCAGTCTGTTGATACTTGGTTTGAGTATTCCTTCCTCCTACCCTGCTTGTGATTTGCTTTTAGCCAGGTAGGCTCTCGCACGGGAGGTTTGTGAGTATTCCTTCTTCCTACCCGACTTTGATTTTGTACTCTTATTTCCTCGAGAGGTTCCCAATACATATTCGAGATGGGTTTCCTCATATGTATAGGTTTTATATCTCGAGGAGATTGTTGTTTTCATGTTTTTTCATTATCGTATTTGAGTAGAGTTACTCCTTAAATACGTGTTGGCTTCCGATCTCGAGGAGATCACCGATTATTATATATTGAGATATTCTTTGCCTTGGATATATAGATATACTGTTGTTAAGTATTCATACTAGCAATCTCTTACGTCACCGGGCATGATACATCGGACGGATGCCCATGCAGAGGTCGTATAATATCTTCGCCATGAGACCCCAGAGGGTGTATAATATCGGCCACGCGAGCACTTGGTGCTCCATCGGACGGAGGCCCCGGCAGAGGGTGTATAATATCTGGACACCTGGCTCAGTCAGAGAGCGGTATTTTCTGGCCATGTGCACATGATTATTATAGCGCTATCCTTTAATTGTCACGCCCCGAACCCAGGTCCCCGGCCTCGGCGCATGCGATCAACGCCGCGAGCTTATAGGGTCGCCCCTAGAAGCACGCAAGGCTAAGTAACACAAGTAGATAATCAATATAGAGTTAAAATTATAAATTAGCGGAAGAAAATATATGAGGTTTATACAAAACCCTAACAGGTCCTGAATGTCACAAAATCCTCACTCAGAAAGGAATAGAGGCCCGCAAACCTCAGTCCTCAAAAAAAATATCCCTAACGTCAGCTTAGTCGTTCCCCGGAAGCTCTCTCCAGAGTCCAGCTCCTAGCTACTCGTCGTCACACTGAAAAACATCCAAAGAAACCAAGTGCACTTGAGCCAAAAAAGGAATGCGATGGGATCGCATTAACAAATCAATAAAGGTGGCGAAAGCCATAAGCAAAGAAACGTAATAAAGCAAGTAAAACAACATCACGAGCAAATAACAAGCTGCGGAATCGCGGATAAATCCACGAGATATACTCAATCTCACGCATATGTGATACTATGATGTCTACGACATCAACGAGCGCCTATCGACATGATCGCCTTCGCCTAAGCCGGATAGTGCTTACAAAGACATACATGTGCACATAGCGGTAAAAATACCGCTCTCTGGCCGAGCAGTGTCGGATATTATACACCCTCTCTGGCCGGGGCCTCCGTCGATGGAGCACCAAGTGCCGTGGCGGATATTATACACCCCTCTGCCGGGGTTTCATGGCTAGATATTATACACCCTCTGTGGGGCATCCGTCAGATGTATCATTACACATGCGTAAGAGATTGCTAGTATGAATACCTAACAATGTGTATATCTATATATCCAAGGCGACAACATCTGAATATATAATAATCGGTGATCTCCTCGAGATCGGGAAGCCATCGTATTTAAGGAGTAACTCTACTCAAATACATACTAAAACATGAAAGCAACAATCTCCTCGAGATATAAAACCGATACATATGAGGAAACCCATCTCGAATATGTATTGGGAACCTCTCGAGGAAATAAGAGTACAAAATCAAAGTAGGGTAGAAGGAGAGAATATTTAATGCAAAGAATAGAATATCGACAGACTGCTATGGAGTACCACCCCCCTCGACCATCCCAGGTGCAAGTAGGATGCCAGAGGGTACTCCACTGGCCATATGCCATGGAGTATCACTCCCACTGGCCATATGCCATGGAGTACCACCTCCTGGCCATCCCATAACAACACAAGAAGAATGTCAAGGGGTACTCCCTCAAAGCAGATCATATCAGAACATACAAGCTCAAACAAATGCAGCAAGCATAACATGTCAACAGACAGAGCATGTATGAAAAGATGGACTCCAACATCCATCTAGCACAACATCAACAGAAATAAATAGAATACTATGAGTTAGAACTACTCACAACACCCGTGCGACATCCTACCTTATTCGCTTCTAGGACCTACTCGGGTCCGAGCCTTCCACTCGGGTCCTCGACCAACTCACCACGTTCTAAACATGGTAAATGTTCATCACATAACATTTCATAAAAATATGAATGCATTACATGTATTTAATCACCCAAATCGTGAGTTTACCGAAAAGTCGGCTTTTTAATTTATAATCGATGGATTCGGGTTAGACACCTGCCCGCACCATTTTTATTAGTTTAAACATACTCCCGAACTATCGGAACGATCGGAATCAATTCCGAGTCTTTTTGAAAACATTGAAGTTCTTATTCCACAATTTCATTATAGCTACAATAATTAACTAAATCATGAAATTGAATCCTCAAATTGAAGCCCAAAATCTTTATTATTCCTTTCCAAACTTTCAATATATTATCTTTCCAATATACACTTTCGTTTTGATCAGAATTGGGGTTCATTACCATCACCACATAGCTCGTTTGAAAGAACCAAAATCCGATGCCCTGCAGTGCTACAGTAATTCCTGCATATTCCTTTTCACTTGGAGTTCAATTCTCTTCAACCAATCTTTACAATTAATTATACATTTGTTTGATCCACTTTGACAAAATACATGCCTTCATTAGCACCCCTCAAGAACAAAATAATCCCAACCAATGTGGCTTTATTCATGAAGGTCATACAACTCGAGAATAATCATACCCTTACAACAAGTAACACAAGGTACCCTTAATCATTCCCACGTTTATATCTATGAACAACTATTAAATCTCCAGCACCTTCTTGGCTATGGCCTTCATTCATTTTATTATTGCTATTTCATTACCCAATAACATAATTCCCAAACTATATCCATATTAGAATTACAAGAGACTAGGGTATAAGCACTTATTCAAGGCCTTTAAGCTCTTAGAAGACATGGTTGTAAACATGAGAAGCTTAAACTAAATTTTATACATGGTTGTGGGTGACCCTTGAAGGCTTGCTATGCAAGCAAGGACTATATACCCAATCCTTGCATTTCAACAAACAATAGATGGGCATGCTAAATTTCCACCCTTGTAGATAACCATTCGATCCTACTATAACTCATATGATACAAACTAATACTTAAGAGGTAATTATAGGTGTGCAAAACTATCTCTAATGTCCACCAATTTCACTGTGGCATTAACACAAACACCCGGTGTGCGTTCTTTATTCCAAAATGGTTTCTACAACGGAACAGTTATATATTTCTAGAAATTTACAAGCATTCAACTGAACATACTACAATTTACACTTCAAGAACCACATGAACTTGGGCATCTAATCTTAGACATTTCATAACCATGAAATCCCCAAACCATTCATGTTTTCATCCAATGTTTTCCCCCAACTATATTCATGTTTAGTAAAGGTTTACTCTTCTAAAATCCTAGAAGCATTAAAACATGATATCTAGGATTTAATTAGGGTATTAACTCTTATAATTTTCATGAAAATTCGACAGCACCTCCCCTATTTCTTGGGCCCCGAAAATGTACAATCATGCTCCATGCTACTCATAAAAGGATTCTAAGCATGGTAACTATCATTCCAACCTCTTAAGGTCCAATGATTTCATTGAAGCTTTTTAACAAACACTTGCCTTCTATATGTGATAACTAATGGAATCCATTACTATACAATTCTATAAGTTTCCAAATTTTACAACATTCATTCTACAACACCAAAGAACAATATGTATCCATCCAATCTCATCCAAAGTTTAAACCATTTCACAACCAATTGCAATGTAAACTCACAAGGGTTGTGTAATGCACTTTCGTCTCGGGCGTCCGGTTCATCGAAAATGTTGAATAGAAAGAAAGACAAGGGGTGGTGACACGGTGGTGATGTTTTGATTCAGAGGCCCGGCGTCGGCCGGTATACTGCGAGGAGGGCCGGGCCCCGAGAGAGGAGCAGGACATGGCTCACCGCCGGAGGTTCGTGGTGGCTCGCGATCAGAGGAGAGGAGGGTGGCCGGAGATCACTACCGTTGTTGCTCTTGGTCGCCTGCTTGTTCACGGAGACAAAGGAGAAGGAGCGGCTCCACTAGGTCTCCGGTTGAAGATGAGATCGGGAGAGAAGGAAGAGATGAGAAAATTTCAATCTCTCTCTCCTCTCATCTCTATTTAGTAATATTCCTTTAATTAGTTTAATAATCTTAATATACTATAGTTTCATTATAGGTTTTTAAAATCAAGCCTATTATTTGTCACCCCAAAACTTAGTTATTTTAATTATAATGAAATTCTCATTTCTAATAAACAATAGCTCAAACCCCTTTTTAATTTTCCCAAATTTCATACGTTTTTCCATATTAAATTACATTTTAGTAAATTACGTAGAATAAATAAATAAAAATCCTTATTTATTTGAGGCTGGTGTTACAATCTCCCCCTTGTAGGAATTTCGTCCCTCGAAATTGAAAAATCCATATATCCCTCAACTTGATTAATCTAGACTCATTATGCTTCTATCAAGACTCGATCATGTATCTGAGCAATCGATACTTCATTATTGATAATATGCCCTAATAAGGGCAAGCTTCTAAGTCCTGAATCAGACTCGTGGAACTCCTAGCATATAGTCGATCCTATCTCAGTCTCCAACAAAATCATCAGCTTGAGTAGGAGCCTCCAGCTCTCACTCCATGGCCTATGGGGGTGGACTTACCGACCTCCTACGAAGTCATCCTCGTCTCCTCGGCATGTTTAGCTGTTAGACAAAATTATATACCGGTATAACTACTCTAACGAGTACTCTACCCAGACCCACACTCTCAGAAAGAAATCAGAATCACAGTGCTAATCTTTCTAAGTTACTAGGGTCACTAAGGTGTCTTTTATCTGATGCTCCCTGATATTGAAAGATGTTCACCTATGCAAACACCTTCCGATATCAGTTAGTCTCTGATACAATTTAATTGTCACGCCCCGAACCCGGTCGGGCCTCGGCCTACAAGACGCATGAACGCCACAAGTGCTTATAGGGTCACCCCTAGAAGCACGCAAGGCTAAGTAACACAAGCAGATAATCAATACAGAGTTAAAATTTTAAATTAGCGGAAGAAAATATATGAGGTTTATACAAAACCCTAACAGGTCCTGAATGTCACAAAATCCTCACTCAGAAAGGAATAGAGGCCCGCAAACCTCAAATTTCAAAATATCCCCTAACGGCATAGTCACCCCTTGAAGCTCCCTCCAGAGTCCCGCTCCTAGCTACTCGTCGTCACCTGTGAAAAACATCCAGCAACCAAGCGCATAAGCCAAAAAAAGGCCGAGTAGGATCGCACACAAATCAATAAAGGTGGCGAAAGCCATAAGCAAAGAACAGAATAAAGCAAGTAAAACAACATCACGAGCAAATAACAAGTCTCTGGAATGCGGATAAATCCACAGATATACTCAATCTCTGGCATATGTGATACTATGATGTCTACGACATCAACGACGCCATCAGCATCGTCTTCGGCCTAAGCCGAATAGTGCTATAGCATACATGTGCACATGGCCAGAAAATACCGCTCTCTCACTGAGCCAGGTGTCCAGATATTATACACCCTCTGCCGGGGCCTCCGTCCGATGGAGCACCAAGTGCTCGTGGCCAGATATTATACACCCTCTGCCGGGGTCTCATGGCCAGATATTATACACCCCTCCGCCGCAGCATCCGTCCGATGTATCATGCCCGTGACGAAGAGATTGCTAGTAATGTAATACCTAACAACAGGTATATCTATATATCCAAGGCAAAGACAACATCTCGAATATATAATAACTGGGTGATCTCCTCGAGATCGGAAGCCAATACGTATTTAAGGAGTAACTCTACTCACGATACCTGAAAAACATGAAAGCAACAATCTCCCTCGAGGATATAAAACCCGATACATATGAGGAAACCCATCTCGAATATGTATTGGGAACCTCTCGAGGAAATAAGAGTACAAAATCAAAGTAGGGTAGAAGGAGAGAATATTTAATGCAAAGAATAGAATATCTGTTGCATCGCTATGGAGTACCACCCCTCTCGACCATCCTAGGTGCAAGTAGGATGCTAGAGGGTACTCCACTGGCCATATGCCATGGAGTATCACTCCCACTGGCCATATGCCATAGAGTACCACCTCCTGGCCATCCCATAACAACACAAGAAGAATGTCAAGGGGTACTCCCTCAAAGCAGATCATATCAGAACATACAAGCTCAAACAAATGTAGCAAAAATAACATGTCAACAGACAGAGCATGTATGAAAAGATGGACTCCAACATCCATCTAGCACAACATCAACAGAAATAAATAGAATACTATGAGTTAGAACTACTCACAACACCCGTGCGACATCCTACCTTATTAAGCTTCTAGGACCTACCGGGATCCGGGCTCTTCCACTTTCGGGTCCTCGACCACCTCACCATGTCCCTAAACATGGTAAATGTTCATCACATAACATTTCATAAAAATATGAATGCATTACATGTATTTAATCACCCAAATCGTCGAGTTTACGAAAAGTCGGCTTTTAATTTATAACGATGGATTCGGCTCTTAGACACTGGGCCGCACCATTTTATTAGATTTAAACATACTCCAGAACTATCGGGACGATCGGAATCAATTCCGAAGTCTTTTGAAAACATTGAAGTTCTTATTCCACAATTTCATTATAGCTACAAAGAATTAACTAAATCATTGAAATTGAATCCTCAAATTGAAGCCCAAAATCTTTATTATTCCTTCCCAAACTTTCAATATATTATCTTTCCAATATACACTTTCATTTTGATCAGAATTGGGGTTCATTACCATCACCACATAGCTCGTTTGAAAGAACCAAAATCCGATGTCCTGTAGTGCTACAGTAATTCCTGCATATTCCTTTCACTTGGAGTTCAATTCTCTTCAACCAATCTTTACAATTAATTATACATTTGTTTGATCCACTTTGACACAATACATGCCTTCATTAGCACACCTCAAGGACAAAATAATCCCAACCAATGTGGCTTTATTCATGAAGGTCATACAACTCGAGAATAATCATACCCTTACAACAAGTAACACAAGGTACCCTTAATCATTCCCATGTTTATATCTATGAACAACTATTAAATCTCCAGCACCTTCTTGGCTATGTCCTTCATTCATTTTATTATTGGTATTTCATTACCAAATAACATAATTCCCAAACTATATCCATATTAGAATTACAAGAGACTAGGGTATAACCACTTATTCAAGGCCTTTAAGCTCTTGGAAGACATGGTTGTAAACATGAGAAGCTTAAACTAAATTTTATATATGGTTGCGGGTGACCCTTGAAGGCTTGCTATGCAAGCAAGGACTATATACCCAATCCTTGCATTTCAACAAACAATAGATGGGCATGCCAAATTTCCACCCTTGTACATAACCATTCTATCCTACTATAACTCATATGATACAAACCTAATACTTAAGAGGTAATTATAGGTGTGCAAAACTATGAATCAAGTCTCTAATGTCCACCAATTTCACTGTGGCATTAACACAAACACCCGGTGTGCGTTCTTGATTCCAAAATGGTTTCTACAACGGAACAGTTATAGATTTCTAGAAATTTACAATCATTCAACTGAACATACTACAATTTACACTTCAAGAACTACATGAACTTGGGCATCTAATCTTAGACATTTCATAACAATGAAATCCCCAAACCATTCATGTATTCATCTAATGTTTTCCCCCAACTATATTCATATTTATTAAAGGTTTACTCTTCTAAAATCCAAGAAGCACGAAAACATGATATCTAGGATTTAATTAGGGTATTAACTCTTATAATTTTCATGAAAATTCGACAGCACCTCCCCTATTTCTTGGGCCTCGAAAATGTACAATCATGCTCCATGCTACTCATAAAAGGATTCTAAGCATGGTAACTATCATTCCAACCTCTTAAGGTCCAATGATTTCATTGAAGCTTTTTAACAAACACTTGCCATGCATATGTGATAACTAATGGAATCCATTACTATACAATTTTATAAGTTTCCAAAATTTACAACATTCATTCTACAACACCAAAGAACAATATGTATCCATCCAATCTCATCCAAAGTTTAAACCATTTCACAACCAATTGCAATGTAAACTCACAAGGGTTGTGTAATCCGCTCGTTTGTCTGGTTCATCGAAATGGGGAATAGAAAAGACAAGGGCGGCCGCGGGGGTGTGCTTGCCAGAGGCCCGGCCTTAGCCGCGCATATGACAGCAGTGAGGAGGGCCGGCCCGAGAGGGGCGGACATGGCTCACCGCCGAGGAGGTCCGTGGTGGCTCATGATCGGAGGAGAGGAGGGTGGCCGGAGATCACTCACGGTTGTTGCTCTTGGTCGCCGGCTTGTTCACGGAGACAAAGGAGAAGGAGCGGCTCCACTAGGTCTCCGGTTGAAGATGAGATCGGGAGAGAAGGAAGAGATGAGAGAATTTCAATCTCTCTCTCCTCTCATCTCTATTTAGTAATATTCCTTTAATTAGTTTAATAATCTAAATATACTATAGTTTCATTATAGGTTTTTAAAATCAAGCCTATTATTTGTCACCCCAAAACTTAGTTATTTTAATTATAATGAAATTCTCATTTCTAATAAACAATAGTTAAAACCCCTTTTTAATTGTCCCAAATTTCATCGTTTTCCATATTAAATTACATTTTAGTAAATTCTGGAAATAAATAAATAAAAATCCTTATTTATTTTGGGGCGGGTGTTACAATCCGGCTTAGGCCGAAGACGATGCTGATGGCGTCGTTGATGTCGTAGACATCTTAGTATCACATATGCCAGAGATTGGGTACATCTGTGGATTTATCCGCATTCCAGAGACTTGTTATTTGCTCGTGATGTTGTTTCACTTGCATATTTGCACTTGCTTTATTCTGTTCTTTGCTTATGGCTTTCGCCACCTTTATTGATTTATGTGCAATCCTACTGGGCCTTTCTTTGGCTCATGCACTTGGTTGCTTGTTGTTTTTCCCAGGTGACGACGAGTAGCTAGGAGCGGGGCTCAGGAGGGATCTTCCGCGGGACAACCTAGCAGCGTTGGGGATATGTTGAGCTGAGGTCTGTGGGTCTCTATTCCTTTCTGAGTGAGGATTTCTTGTGTCATTCAAGACATGTTAGGGTTTTGTATTAACCTTTTATATTTTCTTACGCTGATTAATAATTTAAACTCTGTATCGATTATCTGCTTGTGTTACTTAGCCTTGTGTGCTTCTAGGGGCGACCCTATAACCACGCGGCGTTTGTCGCGTGGCCAAGGCCCGGGATCCGGGTTCGGGGCGTGATAATATTATCTTGTTACAGTTGTCATTCGGAGGAAGAATTATTGGGTTTTTACAATCCAATTGATAATTCCAAAATTCGAAGAAACCAAAGTTGGTGCGCACACCTCCCAAAAGAACTTATAGATCAAGTACTAAAATGTCTAAGTCTAATCCATTACATCAACTTTAGTAGCGTATGCAAATAATGGAGGTCGGTAGCAATAGAGGATCATTCATTAAAACAAGTACCATGGTTGATTTGTACCTATGTCTCAGGTTTAAAAACAAGAAATTTCTACAATCTCATTGAGGACCAACAATCTGAGTATGAAATGGATTTGTTTCTTGGAGCACAAATTGTTGGATCTTTATCTAGTTAGCTCATCTTGTCTTATGAAAATGGTAATGGTTCTCTTTTTAATCCATTCACAGACGAATACCCACAACTTCAATCAACAATAACTGTTTTATTGCCTTCCAAATTTAGGCCAATGGCTCAACGCTTATAAAGAATCAAAAGCCATGGATTCCTAGACATTGTTGTTTTATCTTCACCCCAAATCTTTGATGATTGTATGTTTCCAGGTTTATTTTATTGTAAAACCATAGCTATATGCAGACCGCAAGACACAAGATGGTTTATGGTTGAAGAACAACCTTCAAAAAAAGATTACTGCGACCTTCATTACTTCCAAGCAAATTTCTATGCTTTAGATGTCTATGGAGGGATTGCTGAATTTGATTATGGACCAAATCCTAGAACCAGGATTTTTGACATTAGTCATTCACTCCTAAATATAAACCTTAGTACAATATTTACTTTGTTGTGTCTTCCGACAATTTATTAATAATTGCAAGAAAGGTGCATTCATTAATATCGAAGAGGACTTCACCATTTACTTATTTTGAGTCAATTTATGCATACAAGTTATCTATATCTTGTACAATATATAAGTTGGATATTAGTCAGTCTTGTTGGATCAAGGGTGAAGAGGATTCTCACTGGTTCGGAGAGACAAGCTCAAGGGATCAACTGTTGTTTCATGGACATGACAATTTTCTCTTTAAATGGATACAACTTTCCGAAGTTGGACAAATACATCTCTGTTTTCAATGATACTTTTATGCTTCAACAATCTTTTACAACAAATGACGCCTCAGATTTTTGTGGATCGCACACGATTGTATTACTATGCAACTTTGTGATGTGTTCGAGTTCTCTCCAATATGGATGAGCTTGGTTAGCAGAGAGAGAGAGAGAGAGATAGAGAGAGAGAGAGAGAGAGAGAGAGAGATGGAGCGACCAAGTTGTATCAGTGCATATCATTTTCCTATGTTTATTTACTATTGTGTTAGCAAAAATGTTTATTTTTGTCATTTTTTTTTAATATTTCCATTAAACTATCTATTACTAATACTTTATGAGGTTGTGCTTGATTGAGGTGTTGTTGTCTTTTAGCTTCTCACTCAAAATAGCAAAGATGTCATTTTTGTGAGGACTAGTTAGCCAATTCAATATGTCTTACAAATTTATGACAATAGTTTAGTTATTTGCTTTAAAATAACCAAAGTTGGGAAAGATGAGTGCTTGATTAAGCAAATCCGGAGGTTATGATAGGTCTTTAGAAATAAAAGAATAGAACAATGATTATAGTTTGCAATTTTAGAAATATTCATTATTATTCCATCTTCATCTATTCCAAGAGATATAATCAAAGAGCAAGAGAATGAGTTGTTATTTGGCTTTCTATATAGGTGCAATGCACTATGTTTCATATGTAAGTTGAAAAATATTATGTTTGGTTTAATATAAAAGTTTCAATTACATGTAAAATATTTTATATAAAGGGTGGAAGAGAAAGTGGGAGTTTCGGAAGCCTTGTGGATTGAGGGAGTACATGTATAAACGGAGTACATGTATACTAGGTTGTTAATTAACTGAGATAGTTACTGATCCTATAAATAAGGGAAGTTTGGTAGGCTCGGTATAGATCCGATAAACAAGGATGACTCGGTAAGGGTTACTAGCATCAACTATCCTTTTTATCACTGTATTTCAACTTAAAGTCAAAGTAGTTGTAAGTTGAAATACAGTAAAAATTTTACATTATTCTCACCATCATCCCCTTAAATTCTACATTCTTTGCAGATGTCTTTATGCTCGAAAAGGTATTTCATTAATTTTGTTTCGAAACCATTTATTGCATTTTTTTATATATAAATATATGTGTGTGTTTCAATTGTTGTTTGCACAACTTGCCATTTTCTTTATTATTCATTCCTTTTTATTGCACCAAACTCTTAGTCTTGGTGTGCTATATATTATCTTGTTGCTGTTGTCAATCGGAGGAAGAATTATTGGGTTTTTACATGCCAATTAATAATTCCAGAATTTGAAAAAACCAAAGTTGGTACGCACATCTACCAAAAGAACTTATAGATCAAATACTAAAATATCTAAGTCTGATCGATTAGATTAACTTTAGTAGTGTATGCAAATAATGGAGGTCGGTAGCAATGGAGGATCACTCATTAAAACAAGTACCATGGTTGATTTGTACCTATGACTCAGATTTAAAAACAAGAAATTTCTACAACCTCATTGAGGACCAACAATCTGAGTATGAAATGGATTTGTTTCTTGGAGCACAAATTGTTGGATCTTCATCTAGTTAGCTTATCTTGTCTTATGAAAATGGAAATGGTTCTCTTTTCAATCCATTCACAGACGAATACCCACAACTTCAATCAACCAGAACTGTTTTATTGCTTTCCAAATCTAGGCCAATGGCTCAACGCTTATAAAGAATCGAAACCCCTGGATTCCTAGACATTGTTGGCTATATACAGACCGCAAGACACAAGATGGTTTATGGTTGAAGACCAACCTTCAAAAAAAGATTACTACGACCTTCATTACTTCCAAGGATATTTCTATGCTTTAAATGTCAATGGTGGGCTTACTGAATTTGATTCTGGACCAAATAATAGAACCAGGATTTTGGACATTAGTCATTCACACCGAAATATAAATCTTAGTGACAATATTTACTTTGTTTAGTCTTCCGACAATTTATTAATAATTTCGAGAAGGATGCATTCTATAATGCTGAAGTGGACTTCACCATTTACTGATTTTGAGACAATTTATGTATACAAGTTATCTATATCTTGTACAATATATAAGTTGGATATTAGTCAGTCTTGTTGGATCAAGGGTGAAGAGGATTCTTATTGGTTGAAGGGACAGGCTCAAGGGATCAACGTTGTTTCTTGGACATGACAATTCTCTCTTTATAGGGATACAATTTTCCGAAGTTGAACAAATACATCTCTTTTTTCAATGATACTTTTATTCTTCAACAATTTTTTACAGCATATGACACTATGTACTTTTGTGGTCGACCTTATTGCATTACTATGCAACCTAATGATGTGTTCGAGTTCTCTCCTTTATGGATGAGACTTGTTCGAAGAGAGAGTAAGAGAGACCCAGTTGTATCAGCGCATATCATTTTCCGATGTTTATTTACTATTATTTTAACAAAATGTTTATTTGTGTCATTTTTTTAATATTTCTATTAAACTATCTATTACTAATGCTTTATGAGGTTGTGTTTGATTGAGGTGTTGTTGTCTTTTAGCTTCTCACTCAAAATAACAAAGATTTCATTTTTGTGAGTACTAGTTAGCCAATCCAATTATGTCTTACATATTTATGACAATAGTTTAGTTATTTGCTTTAAAATAACCAAAGTTGGCAAAGATCAGTGCGTGATTTAGCAAATTGAGAGTTGATGATAGCGCTTTAGAGATAAAAGAATAGAACTGTAATTCTAGTTTGCAATATTAGAAATATTCATTACTATTCCATCTTTATCTATTTCAAGAAAAATAATCAAATATAAGGAGAATGAGTGGTTATTTGCCTTTCTATATTGGTGCAATGCAATATGTTTCATACGTAAGTTGAAAATCTTGTTTTTGGTTCAATGTAAAAGATTCGATTACATCTAAAATATTTACTGTATATATGTTTCATACATAAGTTGAAAATCTTGTTTTTGGTTCAATATGTTTCATACGTAAGTTGAAAATCTTGTTACTGATCCTATAAACAAGGAAAGTTTGGTAGGCTCGGTATAGATCCGATAAACAAGGATGACTCGGTAAGGGTTACTAGCCTCAAGTATCCTTTATATTACTGTATTTTAACTTAAAGTCAAAGTAGTTCTAAGTTGAAATACAGTAAAAATTTTACATTATTCTCACCATCATCCCCTTAAATTCTACATTCTTTGCAGATGTCTTCAAGCTCGAAAAGGTGTTTCATTAATTTTGTTTCGAAATCATTTAGGGTAATTTTTTATCTATAAATATATGTGTGTGTTTCAATTGTTGTTTACACAACTTGCCATTTATCTTTATTATCCATTCCTTTTTATTGTACCAAACTCTTAGTCTTGGTGTGCTATATATCATCTTGTTACAGTTGTCATTCGGAGGGAGAGTTATTGGGTTTTTACATGCCAATTGATAATTCCAGAATTCGAAGAAACCAAAGTTGGTGCGCACACCTACCAAAATAACTTATAGATCAAATACTAAAATGTCTAAGTTTGATCGATTACATCAACTTTAGTAGTGTATGCAAATAATGGAGGTCGGTAGCAATGGAGGATAACTCATTAAAACAAGTACCATGGTTGATTTGTACATATGACTCAGATTTAAAAACCAGAAATTTCT
The DNA here is from genome assembly GCA_026586065.1 of Dioscorea zingiberensis. Taxonomy (NCBI): domain Eukaryota; kingdom Viridiplantae; phylum Streptophyta; class Magnoliopsida; order Dioscoreales; family Dioscoreaceae; genus Dioscorea; species Dioscorea zingiberensis. The sequence continues at coordinate 138,569 of JAGGNH010000075.1, read as the reverse complement.
ACAACCTCATTGAGGACCAACAATCTAAGTTTGAAATGGATTCGTTTCTTGGAGCACAAATTTTTGGATCTTCATCTAGTTAGCTTATCTTATCTTATGAATATGGATATGGCTCTCTTTTCAATCCATTCACAGACGAATACCCACAACTTCAGTTAACCAGAACTGTTTTATTGCCTTCCAAATTTAGGCCAATGGCTCAACGCTTATAAAGATTCGAAAGCTCTGGATTCCTAGACATTGTTGTTTTATCATCACCACTAATCTTTGATTATTTTCTGTTTGCAGGTTTATTTTATTGTAAATTTATAGCTATATACAGACCGCAAGAGACAAGGTGGTCTATGGTTGAAGACCAACCTTCAAAAAAAGATTACTACGACCTTCATCACTTCCAAGGATACTTCTATGTTTTAGATGTCAATGGAGGGCTTAGTGAATTTGATTCTAGACCAAATCCTAGAACCAGGATTTTGGACATTAGTCATTCACTCCGAAATATAAATCTTAGTGACAATATTTACATTGTTGAGTCTTCCGACAATTTATTAATAATTGCAAGAAAGGTACATTTTAAAATACTCAAGAGGACTTCACCATTTACTGATTTTGAGTCAATTTATGTATACAAGTTATCTATATCTTATACAATAAATAATTTGGATATTAGTCAGTCTTGTTGGAGCATGGGTGAAGAGGATTCTTATTGGTTCAAGGGACAGGCTCATGGGATCAACTGTTGTTTCATGGACATGACAATTCTCTCTTTAAATGGATACAATTTTCCGAAGTTGGACAAATACATCTCTAATTTCAATGATACTTTTATGATTCAACAATATTTTACAGCAGATGACGCTCTGTATTTTTGTGATTGAGCTGATTGTATTACTATGCAACCTTATGATGTGTTCGTGTTCTCTCCATTATGGATGAGCTTGGTTAGAAGAGAGAGAGAGAGAGAGAGAGAGAGAGAGAGAGAGAGAGAGAGAGAGACCAAGTTGTACCAGTGCATATCATTTTCCTATGTTTATTTTCTATTGTGTTAGCAAAAATGTTTATTTTTGTCATTTTTTTTTAATATTTCCATTAAACTATCTATTACTTATGTTTTGTGAGGTTGTGTTTGATTCAGGTGTTGTGTTTTTTAGCTTCTCACTCAAAATAGCAAAGATTTTATTTTTATGAGGACTAGTTAGCCAATCCAATTATGTCTTACAAATTTATGACAATAGTTTAGTTATTTGCTTTAAAATAATCAAAGTTGGGAAAGATTAGTGCTTGATTATGCGAATCCGGAGGTTATGATGGGTCTTTAGAGATAAAAGAATAGAACTGTGATAATAGTTTGCAATATTAGAAATATTCATTACTATTCTATCTTTATCTATTTCAAGAGATATAATCAAAGCGCAAGAGAATGAGTGGTTATTTGACTTTCTATATAGGTGCAATGCACCATGTTTCACATGTAAGTTGCAAAATCTTATGTTTGGTTTAATGTAAAAGTTTCAATTACATGTAAAATATTTTATATAAAGGGTGGAAGAGAAACTGGGAGTTTCGGATGCCTTGTGGATTGAGGGATATTAATTCAAATTGACTGCTAATACCACGAAAACATTTTGAAATTCTCAGACCATCTTGTATTTGCCATTTCTTGTATTTCATATATAAGGGGAGTACATGTATACCAAGTTGTTGACTGAGATAATGACTGATCCTATAAACAAGGGAAGTTTGGTAGGCTCGGTATAGATCCGATAAATGACGCGTTAAATCCGCAAGTGCACGGGTCGGATCAAGTAGTAGAGTAGACTATTGAAAAGTCGGGTATCGAATCCTCAAGGAGAAAGAAAGTACTAGTAGTAACTATTTATCTATTATTTAGTCAATCAGGTTGGGTTGATGATAGTAAACCTAATTCTAAAACTAACAATACAAATTAACAAGTATAATTGATCTTGAAGATGTTCAATTGATGTAGGGGATACTTGGGCGATTGAATTCTCTCTGGATTTTCTTAGATGTGGATGATGCTCTCTATGTTGAGTCTTCGTGAATCATTGGCCAAGGGTTCCTAATATGATTTCATCCCCTCGCTCGAGGGTGATTACTCAACCTAGTACCCTCACTAGTTAAGTTCTAGGGAACCTATCTCTTGGAAGGACTAAGGGAATATGACATCTAAAGGAGTTGCTCGCCTTAGTACCCGGGCTCCCGGTGTACTCCTAGCTCTCTGTATTGAAGTTTGTCTACACGCGGGGAGTGCGGTCGCTTCTTCCCCCACATGGACTAGAGAAGCCTCTCCGGCTCTAAGAATCTAGAGAGGTTAATACTTTCACCATACAATACATTCAATAGACTACAATACATTCAACCAAGTAATCAACATAGAAGAGACAATATCAATTGACCATAATCCAAAGGTTCATCAACACCCAAGTATCAAGAGTTTAGCTCTCCATCAATGGAGAGTAACAACCAATGCCAAGAGAGAAATCAAACATAGAGTTCATGAGATAAAAACCCCTTGATGATGACCGTTGGTGGATCTCTTGCTTCTCTCTAGCCCCTTCTTCTTCTTCTTGAGCCCTCTTGATGGGGAAACTCCTCAAGCCCTCTCCTCCTTGGTGATGGAGAAGATGATGATAGCTTCCTCCCCTCGTGATGCTTTGGCTTCAACCTCCTCCAAGATGCCCCAAAACCCTTATTAACATTTCTATTTATACCTCCCTCTAGGGTTTTGGGTGTATTTCCCGACTTTTACTCCTCGATCTCTACTGAAATCGCAAATTGTAGTTTTACGTATATACGACTCCAAAGATGTGTTCCATACGACCCAGATGGCCCGTGATACGGACTCCCATATGGACTATCATACCGGGTTCCGTCACAGTCCGTTCATGTGTCCAGATAAATCTGTGTCCATACGGGTCCGTATGGGACTCATATGGACTGCCTTTTCAAATTTCGCCAGCTTACTTTGGCCCGCATTCTCTTGAAAACGCCTTCCTTTCTCTTGAGATTGTTGTTTTCGCCTTGTTTACAAAAACAAAGCCTTTGAGCACTCTAAGGGCCAACATTCCTCCAAAACATAAAGTAATATGCATGAATTCCATATATAAATGATGCTCATTTGAACACTTATCACATATCTCCACACTTAAAGGTTTGCTTGTCCTCGAGCAAAGAAAAGAAATCAAGAAAAGAAGATAAGTGTTCAACCTTGGGCTTCACAAACTATACATGAATTCTAGTCCAATAGCACCACCTCATTCTATTTTCCTATCTCCACACTAGGGCTTAGATTGATCCTCAGAATCCTTCGTGATAAAGTTCTAGACAAAGCTTGTTCACTCCACATGCCATGTTTTGAAGTCTTAATAAGGCAAGCATGTTCTCAGTGTACTCTAGAAGGTCCTTCGGGCCCTAAGATCAAAGGAGTTGTTCCCCTATTGGATGGACGGTGGACAAATAAATAGTTTTTTTTTTTTTTTGAAGAGACTCGGGTAGGGCATCTTTATTAGATCCGACTTTCCCAACTTTCCCAAACTGATGATCAGGGTAGAGTGTAGTTCCCCCCTTTTGCAGAGGAATCATGCTGATTAGGCACCCGAATCCTTAGTTACTTAGGTGGTTACAACTCTACCCGTAGATGTTCATGCTAAATGGTGATTTTTTCGAAATGAAGAACACTCTGGTTAGGAGGCGGAACTCCAAACTAGTTCGTCACCAAAAGTCATGAACAATCGCCTTTTAACTAAATTGATGTGCTAAACTACTTTATTTTCATTGTAATTTGTCACTACGCAGTGTTATGAGGAATTAACAAATTTGAACTAGTGCCACGGAATTTCTTGGAGCCATTGAGAAACAATGCTTAGCTAGTCAAGTCAAAAGAACATGGCAATGGGTTATCTATTGTCCTTCATAATCCTAATTGTCACAAAGATGACCTCCACATGCCGATGGTGTTTCAATTGGAAGCATTTCAAATCACGAATGGTGTGCTTAGAGAAAAAATTCATGTCACATTTATCTATCGCCAAGGTTGTCATGCATATCAAGCATAATTATCAAAAAAAATATCTAAAATAAATGATCATGATAGCTACCTATCTGCACACTTAAAAGTTTACAATGACCCTAAAAGGAGCTAAGTAGCAACCCACCCACACTCTAGAAGTTTGCATTGTCCTCAACATGAGAAAATTAAATTCAGCGCAAGAAATTAGTGGAGAAAGGTAAACGAAACTCCCCTAAATAGTTGTTGAGAGTTGTTTGTGGGAGCGGAGGACCGCTTGATTACCGAGGGTCGTGGATCCCATGTTGACTCTGCTAATAGAGAGAGAAGAATCAAACCCAATAACATGCAAAACAAGAAAATCCACATAGCTTAAAGTAATACATATAGGGTAGCGATGCATGCCCTTGCTCAATGTGTCATGATGTGCAAAGGTAAATAAAACAACAAGTGCAGTAACAAAAGTTCCGATAAAGAGAAACGAAATAGAAGTAGTGCCTGGGTGTCCCGTGGTGGCTCATCGTGATACTAGTGATGGAGGTGGAGGAGGTGCAAATGCGGTATGTCCACGTAATAAAGAGCTTAGAGCTCGGAAAACTGCTCTCGAGCCGCCGGGCCGCCCGCTAAAATCATGTCCTGGACAGCTCTCATCTCCGTCATCTGCTCCTCCAACCTCGTGTAATGGCTCCTGGGCGCCGAGGGTCCATCGGGTGCTGGGGGTAGCTGCACTGAAGGGTCGGCCGCATCGGAATCATCGGAGTTGGATCCCTCCTCCTCCGAACTATAGGTGTGGCCAACAAAAGTATAATGTCCGCCGGCTCGCTGCACCAATCCAATCTGTGCGAGGAGTGTCATGTCCAGTGGGGATACTAAATGCAGGTGCTGCTTCCCCTCCAACTCAGCCTCGAGACCCATGCCCATGATAAGCCGTGTGATGTAGGGTCCGGCATGGATATCGGTGAGTCGGGTGTTCTGTCCCTGATGTGCCAAGTAGTCTAGGAGCACGTACCCCAAGTGGATCAGAACTCGCTCAATGAGGCTGTAGAGAAATAGGCGATCAATGACTATGACGACTCCACAATTGTCACTGCGGGCTGCTATGGTGCGGCTGATGAGGGCATGTAGGTAGCGGTGCACCGGATCCGTCAGAAAGGACGCCTTGTGATCGCCATGGCGCCACCCAAATTTGAATCCGTAAGCTTGCGTAAGAAATGGTGCGCTCGGGAAGGCTGTGAGTAGCTCGTGTACTCTCTTGTGAATGTGTAATCATGATCGAGTATAGCCCTGCTGTATGGCCAAGGAATCGAAAGTATAGCTCATCGCCCCTACACCAAAAGCCGGAAGGTAATGGCGGTGCTGTTCTCGCTCCCCACCGCACTCCGGCCGCCTCGAAAGAGCTTCAAGACATCCAAGGTAGGGCGGCGGAATACCCTCATGGCTAAGGGAGAAGATCATGTCCTGCCCACCCGCCTGGAAGGATATCATCTCTCGGACTCGATCGGCGATGTTAATGGATGAGGGTGTCCCAATCTATGACTCGGGTCCCACCGGGCGGGCGAGAGGAGAGATGGACATGAAGGGTTTGTGGACTCCGCTAAATGCATGAAGTGTGTCTCAGCCGGTGGATGACGCGACCCGGCCCCGCTAGCTTCTTTGATGTTGTGATCTTCCTTGGCATATCTGAAACTAAACAAGGAACGTCAATGCCGATGAAGCAAAAAGGGTACGCCAAAATTTTCAAATAAATGAACTAAATTGCCCCTATACGGGGTTCCATACGGACTGACCGAAGTCCGTATACTGGGACAGCCCCCTATACGATTCCGTATGGGACTCCGTATGGGAGTCCGTATGGACTCGGCCGCGACGAATCTTGTCCCCATTTCTACATCATCTCACATCCAAAACACTTCTAAAACATGCAACATTCATCGAATGCAAGTTCTATCACATAATGGCACAAGAATATAACTCATTCATGTCATCCACGCGAAAAATCGATTTCAAACAGCCCTAAGTTTCTAAATCATGTCGGCAAGGTATACAATTGAGATCTTGAGTGATTAGCACATACCTAGGGGTGATTAAGCCCTTAATTTGTAGAAGAATAGGTGCCGCATCGCAAAGAGAGGGTGTTGGGTCTCTAGGGTATGAGACGGAGAAAATGGTGAAGAGAAAAGGGTGAAAGGAGGCTTTTTAAAGCGCCCCTTACTCGTGCCTCTCGACAGACCCTATACGGACTCCCATACGGAGTCCATACGGGGTCATATATAACACTGTCTATACATACCTGACCGCTATCACCGTATGAGACCTCAGATACACCAAGGCAGTAGGCTTATACTGTACCCTCCTGTGGTTCATTGATGCTGTTCTCTTTTCGTGGCCTGATAGTAAGCAAGACATTACCTCTAATCAACAACATTCAGCATAAGAATTGAAAGAATTGGACAAAAACACCATTTCAACTTATTTCAAGCATCATTAGCTAATCAAAAGAAGCAAAGATTGCCAAAAACTAGGAAAGAAAGTTCAAGAACTTGGGTTGCCTCCCAAGAAGCGCTTGTTTAACGTCACTAGCTTGACGTACCTTCAATTTACCTTATGGAGGCTCAAATACCTTGAATCTCCCATCAGTCTTTCCAGTGAAGCATGACCTGAACAAACATTCTCCCAAACGTGCATAAATAGAAGAATCTTTTACTTTCATCTTTGGTTTGTTTCGGTGGGGAAGTGGAGGAAAAGGATGTGGCAGTTACCCTTTGTTGTTGCACTTTCCTCAAACACTTCTTCGTGGCCGGAATGGGCCTCCTTCTTTTCTTGGTCTTTACAGCTTTGGCCCGGTTTTCATTCCTTGGTATAGCTCAATTTTCCTGGACCTCTTCTGCGGTGTCTTCCACTTCATTCAACTCATCATGCAGCTGGTTTATCATCAAGAGATCTTCCATGCAAGCGGAGGTAATTAGATCGATGTTGTCCACACTGTAGGATGTATCGTCTTGGGCCACGGTGTGTCGCATTGCCTCGAGTATTTGGAAGGTTACTTCTTGATCCCCCACTCTCAATGCTAGCTTCCCTTGGGCATGATCTTCAAGTGCTTGGGCGGTAGCAAGGAATGGGCGCTCAAGGATGATCGGCACATCCACATTATCATCGACATCAAAAAGAACAAAATCGGCCGGGAATACAAACTCATTAATCTTGACGAGGACATCTTCGGCCAAACCCTTGGGCCTCTTCTGAGACCGATCCGCTAGTTGTATTGTCATCCCCTGCGGGCTTTGGGTCATCAAGCCCAAGTTTCATGTATAAGTTATAGGGCATCACATTAATACTTGCTTCACGAATCCGGCCAATGCTTTGTTGGTGATCCCTTTGCCAAAAGTACATGGGACGACAAAAGCGCCGGGTCTTTGAGTTTCTTGGGCAAATCGTGTTGTAGAACAGCCGAGCATTGAGCATTGAGAGTGACGGCACCCACTTCCTCCAACTTCTTCCTATTGGATTGGAGGTCCTTCATAAATTTTGCATACTTCGGCATTTGAGCTAGGACATCCACCAATGGCAACTTAATTTGTAGTTGCTTCATCATGCTTGTGAACCTTGCAAATTGTGCATCCTCCTTATCCTTTCTCAATCTTGCTGGATAAGGGACTTTTGGTTAGTACGGAGGAATGAGTGTGGCTTCTTCTTTGCCCTTCTCCTCTTCTTTGGAAGTGGCAACGGGTGCCGGTGCATCCTTCTTAATTGAACTCTTCCTTTATTGCTTTCCCACCGGAAAGTCGATCCCCTTACCACTCCTCAAAGTAATTGCCTTACATTGCTCACGTGGGTTTGTCTCCGTGTTGCTAGGCAAGCTTCCCTGCGGCCTATCCGAAAGTGTCTTGGCCATTTGACCCACTTGATTCTCCAAATTCTGCACAGTAACTTGTAGACTTCGGATGGTTGTTTGATTATCTTGCACAATCATCAACATCATCTCCCCTAAGCTTGGCTTTCTCTCTTGTGGCTTCGAGGGGTGTTGGAAGCCCGACGGGTATTGCCCCCCACTAGGATTCCCATATGCCAACCCGGGGTGGTTCCACTTGGGTGCATGGCTCTATATTGCCCCCCCGATTGCCCTTGGTTATTTTTCAAGTATTGCACCTGCTCCATGGTGAGATTCTCCATGCTCATAATTGGGCAACTTGTTATGTCATGCCCTCCACCACAAGTGCTGCAAGATGACACCGGAGACGATCTCGAGGGGCTACCGGTTGTCAACGCCTCAATTTTCCTTGTCAAGATGTCCAACTTCTCCGCAAGAGCTACATCAATGGTATTGGGTTCATTTAAGGAGCCCACCAATTTAACTTGCTTCCCCCGAGTAGACCAATGGGCTTCATTACTAGCCATGTCTTCAAAAATTTTCTCAGCGTCATGGGATATTTGTTCCCAAGAGGCCTCCGGCCGCTGATCAACCAAATGTCGTGTTGCATCATCCAATCCATGGTAGAAGGTTCGTACTTTAGCACAATCGTCCAACCCATGTTGGGGGCAACGCCGGAGTAGATCCTTGTACCTCTCATAAGCTTCATAGAACGATTCATTGGGTCGTTGTTTGAAAGAGGAAATATCCAATCGGAGGTTTGTAGCTTTACTAGGTGGGAAGTACCGCCCAAGGAACTTATCGAGCATCTCGACCCATGTACGAATAGATCCCGATAGAAGTGAAGTTAACCACCTGTAGGCTCCTTCTCTCAAGCTAAAGAGGAACAATCTCAATATAATGGCGTCATCGGATGCCCCGTTGATCTTGAACATGTTGCAAATCTGAACAAACTTGGCAATATGAGCGTGAGGGTCTTCATCCGACCTTCCATCAAACTGGGCTGTATTCTGGATCATAGTCATGGTTCTTGGCTTGACCTTGAAGTTATTCATGTTCACATTAGGAGGATGCACACTGAATTCCTCCCCCATATAGTGAGATCTTTCATATTCGGATAATGTAAGTCGCCTCCCAGCCATAATAGGAATCTCTCTAACTTCCAAACTACTTTCGGTGGGTATGAAGTTCTCCGACCCCGAAGAGGGTCCGGGATTTAACTCCTCCACTTCTTTCAACCTTTTATGGAAAGTCCGATCAATTTCACCATCGGCTTCAACAAGACCCTTAGAATTCTTTCGGGTCATACATCAACACCTCGCAATGAAGAATAGAGGGAGAGATTAGTAATCATGAGACAATTAAACTTAAATAACAATTAAGATGCAAACAGACACTTTGAAACCAAACTATTATTAAAACAAAATAAAAACCGAAAGTAAACAACTAGATTAATAAACTCCTAGTTTTCCTAGTAGTCCTAAATCTCCCTGGCAACGACGCCAAAAACTTGATGCGTTAAATCCGCAAGTGTACGGTCGGATCAAGTAGTAGAGTGGACTATTGAAAAGTCGGGTATCGAATCCTCAGGGAGAAAGAAAGTACTAGTAGTAACTATTTATCTATTATCTAGTCAATCAGGTTGGGTTGATGATAGTAAACCTAATTCTAAAACTAACAATACAAATTAACAAGTATAATTGATCTTGAAGATATTCAATTGATGAAGGGGATACTTGGGCAATTGAATCCCCTCTGGATTTCCTTAGATGTGAATGATGCTCTCTATGTTGAGTCTTGGTGAATCATTGGCCAAGGGTTCCTAATATGATTTCATCCCCTCTCTCGAGGGTGATTACTCAACCTAGTACCCTCACTAGTTAAGTTCTAGGGAACCTATCTCTTGGAAGGACTAAGGGAATAGGACATCTAAAGGAGTTGCTCGCCTTAGTACCCTGGCTCCCAGTGTACTCCTAACCCTCTCTATTGAAGTTTGTCTACACGCGGGGAGTGCGGTTGCTTCTTCCCCCACATGGACTAGAGAAACCTCTCCGGGCTCTCGCAACGTAGAGAGGTTAATACTTTCACCATACAATACATTCAATAGACTACAATGCATTCAACCAAGTAATCAACATAGAAGAGACAATATCAATTGACCATAATCCAAAGGTTCATCAACACCCAAGTATCAAGAGTTTAGCTCTCCATTAATGGAGAGTAACAACCAATGCCAAGAGAGAAATCAAACATAGAGTTCATGAGATAAAAACCCCTTGATGATGACCATTGGTGGATCTCTTGCTTCTCTCTAGCCCCTTCTTCTTCTTCTTGAGCCCTCTTGATGGGGAAACTCCTCGAGCCCTCTCCTCCTTGGTGATGGAGAAGATGATGATAGCTTCCTCCCCTCTTGATGCTTTGGCTTCAACCTCCTCCAAGATGCCCCAAAACCCTCATAAACATTTCTATTTATACCCCTCTCTAGGGTTTTGGGTGTATTTCCCGACTTTACCCTCGATTAGGCCGAAATCAAGTAATGCAGCTTTTACGATATAATGACTCCAAGATGTGTTCCATACGACCCCGTATGGCCCGTATACGGACTCCCATACGGACTTTCATTAATTTTGTTTCGATATCATTTAGGGCAATTTTTTATTTATAAATATATGTGTGTGTTTCAATTGTTGTTTACAAAACTTGTCATTTATCTTTATTATTCATTCCTTTTTATTGCACCAAACTCTTAGTCTTGGTGTGCTATATATTATCTTGTTACAGGTGTCGTTCGGAGGAAGAATTATTGGGTTTTTACATGCCAATTGATAATTCCAGAATTTGAAGAAACCAAAGTTGGTGCGCACACCTTCCAAAAGAACTTATAGATCAAATACTAAAATGTCTAAGTCTCATCGATTACATCAACTTTAGTAGTGTATGCAAATAATGGAGGTCGGTAATAATGGAGGATCATTCATTAAAACAAGTACCATGGTTGATTTGTACATATGACTCAGATTTAAAAACAAGAAATTTCTACAACCTCATTGAGGACCAACAATCTAAGTATGATATGGATTTGTTTCATGGAGCACAAATTGTTGGATTTTCATCTAGTTAGCTCATCTTGTCTTACGAAAATGGAAATTGTTCTCTTTTCAATCCATTCACAGACGAATACCCACAACTTCAATCAACCAGAACTGTTTTATTGCCTTCCAAATTTAGGCCAATGGCTCAATGCTTATAAAGAATAGAAAGCCCTGGATTCCTATATATTATTGTCATACGAACCACGGCTTTCAGACGCGTGAACTAACCGTCGCACTCCAAGCAGGGGACTAGTCCCACTTTCAGTAGTAAGGCCTTAAGAACTCTTATACAATAAGTATTCAGAGTTAATAATCACAGCGGAATCATAGTTAAAAGATGAAGGGAGTTAGTACAACTCCATAAAGTATAATGTCGGGTTTACGCAACCCAAGACTAGGATCCAGTCCAGTCACCCCTAGAAATCCATACAACAAAGAAATCTAAATTACAAGTCTCACACAGAATAAAAGAGGTACGCAGACCTCAAGACAAATAGGCTGAGTCGGCAGCTCGGTATATCCCCTCCTAAGCTCGATCCTACTCCTCCTCGTCCGAACCTGAGTAATATACGAATCAAGTGCATGAGCCTAAAGAATAGGCCCAGTAGGGTCGCAAGTAAATCAATAAAGGTGGCGAAAGCCACTAGGAAAGAACCGAAATAAAAGAAGTACAAATATGCAATAATAACATCACAAGCAATTAACAAATCTCAGGAAAGTGGATAACTCCACAGATGTACTCAATCTCTGGCATATGTGATACTGAGATGCCTACGACATCTACGACACCAACGGTATCGTCTTCGGCCGAAGCCGGTCTAAGCTATAGCATACATGTGCACATGGTCAGAAAATGCCGCTCGACCGTGAGCCAAGTGGCGGATATTATCGCCCTCTGTAGGGGCTGATGGCGAGATATTATACACCCTCTGCCGGGGTCTCCGTCCGATGTATCATGCACGAAAGTAAGAGATTGATAGTACTAATACCTAACAACGGTATAAATATACATATATCCAAAGGCTGACAACATCCACGAATATACAATGGTCGGTGATCTCATCGAGATCGGGAGTCAATACGTATTTAAGAAGCAAACTCTACTTAAATACGCATAAGAAGAAGAATGATAACAACAATCCCCTCGAGATATAAAACCAACACATATGAGGAAAACCATCTCAAATATATGTTGGGAACCTCTCGAGGAAATAAGAGTACAACAAAAAATCAAAGTGGGGTAGGAGGAAGGAATACTCACAAACCTCCCGTGCGAGAGCCTACCTGGTCTAGAGTACAACTCTCTGCTCCTCGGCCCAGCGTCCTCACGCTGGCCTGCACTAAAATCATGAGAGATTGAAACCTTGATCTCAACACACATAGCTACTTCATATCTAAATAAGTATATGAAAGTCGTATTTTCATCTAAGTGGTTTACATGTTTAATAAGGAGCCTGTAAACGACCACTTAGTAAGATAAGAAGTATTCTTTTCATATTAGTACAAGGAGTGGAATTAACTTCCATAAGAGTTCTCTAATATGTCTAAAACCCCTCTATTAGGTATTACTTTACTTAACATGAATTCCATGTCTTCATAATGAATAGCTAATACGAAGTTATGTTATAACTAGGATGATTCTACTCGTAATACGGGATGTAGTCACTTCCACCCTTCGTATAGGTTGGGGCTTCTAACATGCTCTCCTACAACGATTCAATGTTATACAACTAATGGAGAATTAAGCATGTATTTTTGAGAAAATTTGGGCAGCATCTCCTCTATTTTTAGGGCCCCAAAAATGTACAAACATTCATCCATAACAAACTAGAATGAATCAACATACACATACTCCATACATGCATATATTTTCCCAATTCTTTCTCTTGTTCATAGTCGTGCAAGCGACTTCTAATAGGTGAACCCTCTCAAACTAAATCAGCCCACTCCTTTCGATCCCCAAATGTTTGAACTTCTAACTTGATTATACAACTTACCGGACTGAGGGGTCGTTGATCGGAGTCCCAAGACTCAGCTCCTAGGCCCTCGGTGAGGTCTATAAGCTGATGGGGGCTGCTCACCAGAACAAAGAATGAAAAGTTAACAATGGAGCTCACTTGTCGATGCGTGGTGGCCTGAGCTTCGAAGAAGAGGTTATTGAGTTGATCATCGGCTTCGTCAGTCATGAAAGAAACGAGAGAGGCCCGAGTAGGACAGGAGGGCTCGCGGCGAGGGAGGTTGATCGAAGGTGGGTACGCAAAGGCTGGTTTACGTCGACCTAAGTTAGGTGTATGCGTGGAGGAGATGTAGTGCGTCGAGCGTCGGCTCGGCTTTCGTCGGTAGAGGCGGATCTCCTCCGGTCCTTCGTCGATGGAGGATTCGATTGACCGTAGCGTAAAGAGAGGAGAGCTACGCCGGGCGGTGGGGCTCGGCAGAGCGCGAAGCCGGATCAAGGAGCTTCGGCGGCACCGAACAACGGTGGGGTGTGAGCGTGAGCTCTAAGTGGACGGCGGCGATCGGCCTTGAGTAAAATTTGGAGTCGTGGGGGTTCGCCAAAGAGAAAGGAAAAGGAGAGGGAGAAGGGTGTAGAGGTGAGGGTGAGTAAAGTAGGGAGAGAGAGAGTTTCTCAATTATTTTTCTTTATCTAAGTTTATAATACCCCTTTAACTCAATCATTTAACTCCACTTTTACTGTGTAATCACATGTGTCTTGTTGTTTCACATGTCTACTATAGCTTCATGAATGATTTATTCATACTAGGGTCCATTTAAATAATTACTTTGTCCCCATGCTCGGCCGGATCCATGAATCTAAGCCCTTTGGTTATTTCATTTGTCACGGGCTCACTGTGGCATCACGGGTTGTCCCTCTTCGGACCAGATCAGAGAATATAGGCTTTCAGTCAAATCCTTCGTCACGAGAATACTGTGGCATCACGGGGCTGTCTCGGTTCCCGACCAGATCCACTCTTCCTGGGATTTGAATATTTATTCATTTTCTCTTCTTGATAATTAATCCGAATTAACTAACATATAATTAATCTGGATTTATTAACAACTGATTTATTTCGATTAATTAATGTTTAATTAATCTGGATTATTCAGACATGTGATTTTTTTCCCACAACTTCACTGCTCATCATATTGAATTGTCATTTAAAATTTCCGGTAAATAAAAATCTTTATTTATTTCGGGGCGGGTTTTACAATCTCCCCCCCTTATAGGAGTTTAGTCCCTAAACTCACAACAAGCTCATTTACTCAAACAGATCTGGGTAACGCTTTTTCATGTCGGCTTCGCGTTCCCAGGTAGCTTCACCACCAGTGTGGTTGTTCCACCTTATCTTGACTAAAGGAATAGTTCGATTCCTCAGTTTTTGTTCCTTGTAGTCAACTATTTCCACCGGCCACTCCTCATAAGATAAATCCTGTTGAAGTTCCACCGGTTCATATTCGATGATCTTAGTCGGGTCAGTTAAGCACTTCCTCAACATGGAGACGTGGAAGACGTTATGGACCTGAGCCAAGTCTGGAGGCAAGGCCAAACGATACGCCACTGTTCCAACCCGTTCTAATATCTCGAAGGGTCCAATGTACCGCGGGCTAAGCTTCCCGCGCTTTCCAAATCTACATACACCCTTCATGGGTGATACCTTCAACAACACCTTATCGCCCACCTGAAATTCCACTGCAGAGCGTTTCTTATCACCATAGCTCTTCTGTCGGCTCTGAGCTACCCTCAGCCTTTCTCTGATGAGCTTCACTTGTTCTTCAGCTTTCTGTACTTCCTCAGGCCCTTCAAACTTGCGATCTCCCACATCGTTCCAAAATATAGGAGATCGCACGCGGCCGTATCTGAGCCTCATAGGGCGCCATCTGAATGCTTGCCTGGTAGCTGTTGTTGTAGGCGAACTCTGCCTTAGCCAAGTGCTCATCCCAAGAACCAGTGAAGTCAAGAGTACACGCTCGCAGCATATCTTCTAATATCTGAATTGTCCTCTCCGATTGACCATCCGTCTCAGGATGAAAGGCAGTGCTAAAGGTCAATCGGGTACCCAGTGCTGCATGTAGACTCTCCCAAAATTCCGAGACAAATCTGGGGTCTCGATCGGATATGATCGTTACCGGTATACCATGTAAACAAACGATCTTGTCCATGTATAACTGGGCTAGTCGCGCCAGGCTCATCTTACGTCTCAATGCCAAGAAGTGTGCCGACTTGGTCAGTCGGTCAACGATTACCCAAATGGCTTCATTCCCCTTTTTGGAACGAGGTAAGCCTCTCACAAAATCCATCGCTATATGTTCCCACTTCCACACTTTGGTATAGGCGGGGGTTGCAATAGTCAGTGGCCACGGTGCTCTGCCTTCACCCGTTGGCGAGGTAAGGCGATGGGCCACAAACTTCGGCTATCTCCCCGCTTCATATCGACTCCACCGTATGAAGGTGGTCTTTAGCCCTCGTACATCTTCGTGCCTCCGGGGTGGATGGGTATAACTAGAGTAATGGGCCTCCCTCTAAAATGTCTCTCTTAAGCTCGGGGCGTCGGGCACCTGAACCACGATCTCCTGCGTCTCGAGGTACCATCCTCATGTACCGGAATTCATGTGGATGCCGTACCGATCTTCTCCCGGTGCTTCAATAATTGGGATCTTATGGCCCGAACCGTCTTGATCCTTTCTAATAAATTGGGCGGATACGGGCTAGCCAAGCTCACCTCCGAGCTTCGGCTCGATCACTTCGACTCAGTCTCCTCATTTCTTCTAGAAGGTTTACTTGATCGATTGAGATTTGCGGCTGTCCCATGGTTGACCTTTCTACTTAATGCGCCGGCCACCACATTAGCCTTGCGGGTGGTAGTGGATGTTGAGGTCGTAGTCCTTGATTAGTTCCAACTGCGTCTTTTGCCTCATGTTGACTCTTTTCTGCGTGGAATATGTATTTGGAACTTTGTGGTGCAGATACACTTCACATGGTTCACCGTAGAGAAAGTGGCGCCAAATCTTCAAGGCAAAGACTACAGCTGTCAATTCCAAGTCATGTGTGGGGTAGTTCTCCTCATGCGACTTCAGTTGCCTTGAAGCATAGGCAATGACCCGTCCATTCTGCATGAGTACGCATCCCAGGCCTGTCTTGCAAGCATCACTATAGATTACGTATCCACACCCACTCTCTGGTAGGACCAGGCGGGTCACGGAACACCAATCGACTCTTGATTCCATGAAACTGCGCTTTCGCTGATCCTCCGTCCAGATGAAAGGAGTACCTTTCCGGGTCAGCCGGGTCATGGGTAATGCCAGTCGTGAAAACCCCTCTACAAACCTCCTGTAGTAGCCAGCTAACCCCAGGAAGCTCCTGATCTCTCTGACGGCGGTGCTTTCGGTCTACTCCAGGTCTACTACCGCTTCGATCTTCTTAGGGTCCACAGAGACTCGTCTCCATGATGGCGTGCCCCAAGAAGGCCACAACTGCTGACCGTAAATCACACTTGGAAAATTTAGCATATAACTCCACGATCCCTCGTGGCCTCGATTACCGACCTCAAGTGCCGCATGCAACTTCTTACTCTTGGAGTAGATCAGGATGACGTCGATGAAGACGACTACGAACCGATCCAAGTATCATCTGAACACCCGGTTTATCAGATCCATGAACACCGCTGGGGCGTTGGTAAGCCCAAACGGCATTACTAGGAACTCATAGTGCCCATACCTCGTACGAAAGGCACTCTTCGGTATATCCTCGCCCCGGATCCGCACCTGATGGTACCCAGATCTCAAGTCTATCTTGGAGAACACATGTGCTCCCTGAAGTTGGTCCATCAGATCATCTATCCTCGGTAGAGGATACTTGTTCTTGATCGTCACCTTGTTGAGCTCCCGGTAGTCAATGCGACCTCATTGATCCGTCTTTCTTCTTGACAAATATCTCAGGGCTCCCAAGGTGACATGCTAGGCCTGGATGAAACCTTTATCGGAAGTTCTTCAAGTTGTTGCTTCAACTCTTTCATTCGGCGAGGTGCCATCACGTATGAGGCTCTGGATATGGGCCAGCGGTTTCACGGAGCCGGTCGATGCCAAATTCCACTTCCCTCTCAGGGGTAGTCCCGCAAATCGTGCGGAAACACATCAGGAAAATCACGAACAACGAGGGGATTTGTTCCACCCATTATCTTGGCGTCTTTTGCTTACGAGATAGGCGCCGGGGAATCCTATACATCCCCGTTGATGGTTTCACGGCCCGAAGTCTGGAGATATCTCGAGCCATAGAATAGCTTTTCTTTGCCCTCGAAGATGAATTCTTACGTAGCACGGAAATCGGAAATGCACCCTCTTCCTTCTCTGATCCTATACTGCGCATATCTTTGAGAGGAGATCCATGCCGAGGATGGCGCCGTGAGTCAGCGCAACTCCATCGGATGTAGATCGGTGATAAGTTCGTAACCTTCAATTACTCACGAGCACTTTGGTGCCAATCATCCCACGATCTTGTCGCTCCCCACCGAGTATCGGCCTTGTCAGCGACAAGTCGGGTAGTGTAATTACATACAAGTTATTTCTCCGGGCAAATGAAGTAGACACGAAAGAATGTGTGCGCCGGGATCAAGCGATTGTACAAGCATAGTAAGAGCGGACGGTAATAGTACACCGCAACCACCTCGTAGAGGCTCGGGCATCCTCACGAAGTCGGGGTTGTAAACCCGACCACTGAGCAAGCCCAGTGGACTAGAGGGAAGAAGGGGAACTTGCTGCTTTCCCTTTCCCCTTCCCGCCCCTGGATCCTCCTCTCACGACCTCGATCTCACGGCAGCTGCTGCCGTGAACCTCCAGTGTATGCAGTAGGGGAATTACATGCAGTGCGATTTGGGACCCATCTCCTCCTGGCGACCCGGCACGCTTTCGAGAGACAGCCAGCTCTGTAATGCTTTCGGTGCTACCACGCCGGAAGCACATATGCACTTTGGTGCCAACCTTTGCTCCCTAGTGTGTGGGCCCCCACAACGGGTGCAATGAGGTAGTGGGCTCCTCCACGGCGATCCCTGCCTCTGGACCCGGACGGCCGAGGAAGATGCGAGGGTGTAAATTTTGGGACACGGCTCACTCACAGGTGCGCCACAGACCGCTGCCAGGAAGACTACTCTTCACGGAGCTCTTTCCTTTGTCCTTTGCTACGCTCTCTCGTTTGCGTGGCTCTTGTGTCTCTGCCGAGGGCTAGCTCGGCGTCCTTGGCTATCTCCACCAACTTCGTGGAAGGGACATCTCAAAGATGGCGTCGCGGAGCAGCGGGAGGTTGGGCCTCAAGCAACTAACAAACTGGCGGGCCTTGAACAATGTGTCAGTCACAAGGGTAGAGGCAAACCTGGATAGCCGCTCAAACTCGGCCTCATACTCGTCGACAGTCCTAGTCCCCTGCTGCAAGGTCAAAAACTGCTGAGTCATCAAAGCACAATGCACGCTCATTTGAAAAATACTTGTCGAAGAAGGCGGTCCTGAACTCTTTCCAAGATTCAAAGCCTTTTTCACCTTTGTTCTTAACTTCAGTCTTGTACCAACTTCTGGCGCGGCCCTTCAGCATGTAAGCAGCTAGTCTCACCATGTCTTCTTCCGGGCTCTGCATAGCCTGGAAGGTAGCCTCAATCTCATCTATCCACTGCTCTGCCACGTCTGGGTCGGTACCTCCCTCAAAGGGTGCGGGTCCATGCCTTTGAAACTACTGCTGAGAACTACTACCCCGGCCGGCGCCCGACTACATCTCCGGGGATCTGCGGCAGGGAGTGTGTAGGCGGGTTCAATGCGCATTCACTTCTTTGCAGCTGGGCACCCACTCCACGCCAGCTTGCTGCTTCTTCTTTGCTTTCATCAGTCCGCGCATCATCCTCGTCATCTCACACAGGGCGGCATGTCAGCGGTGGATCTGGATTCGATAGGCCCCGTGCGAGGACGGGGTGTCCTCTGGCGGGACGGGATCACGCTCCAGTGAGACGGGCGGGGAGGTACCCACCCATTTCTGGCTTTGGTCGGGATATCCTCCTACTAGGAAACTGGGGTAGCCGGGGTAGCCGGAATGGCTGGGGTAGCCTCGGTATGATAGCGGGGATGACCTGTCACATGGGGTGATTACTGCCGATCTCGGGGCACCCAGCCTCGGGGGCTGCGCTTGGAGCCTCGTGATCTAAACAAACCGACTGGGGCCTCCTCCTGCCAATGCATGGGCTCCGGGGGTGGGCTCACCGCCCGCTTGCTTGATCGCCCTCGTCTCGGAGGCATGACTTCTGCAAGATAGAAAAGTTCCAGTAGTCAGTACACTACCCAACCCACTCTCTCAACAAGATGAAGACTCGACTCCTAAGTTGCTGAGACAACTAGGGTGACTACAGGCTATGCGCTCGATACCATATTAATTGTCATCACGCCCGAACCACGGCTGCGGGCCGCGTAGACAACCAGGCCGCACCCAAGCGAGGGGACTAGTCCCCACTTTCGAGCGCATAAGGCCTTAAGAACTCTTATACAATAAGTATTGAGTTAATAATCACAGTAGGAATCATAGTTAAAAGATGAAGGGAGTTAGTACAACTCCATAAAGTATAATGTCGGGTTTACGCAACTCCAAGACTAGGATCCAAATTCAGTCACCCCTAGAAATCCATACAACAAAGAAATCTAAATTACAAGTCTCACATTGGAGAATAAAAGAGGTACATGAGACCTCAGAGACAAATAGAAGTAGCCGAGTGTGACATTTCGGTATATCCCCTCCTAAGCTCGATCCTACTCCTCCCTCGTCCAGACACCGAGTAATACTCTGAGATCAGGGTTACATGAGCCTAAAGAATAGGCCCAGTAGGGTCGCAAGTAAATCAATAAAGCTGGCGAAAGCCACTAGGAAAGAACCGAAATAAAAGAAGTACAAATATGCAATAATAACATCACAAGCAATTAACAAATCTCAGGATAGTGGATAACTCCACAGATGTACTCAATCTCTGGCATATGTGATACTGAGATGTCTACGACAACTCTGACACCAAGCGGTATCGTCTTGACGAAGCCAAGGGCTAAGCTTATAGCATACATGTGCACATGGTCGGGAAAATGCCGCTCTCTGGTGAGCCAAGTGGCGGATATTATACACCCTCTGCCGGGGTCTCCGTCCGATAGAGCATCAAGTGCTTTCGTGGCGGATATTATACGCCTCGCCTTAGGGGCTGATGGCGGATATTATACACCCTCTGCCAGGGTCTCCGTCCGATGTATCATGCCTGAAAGTAAGAGATTGATAGTACTAATACCTAACAGCAGGTATAAATATACATATATCCAAGGCTGACAACATCCACGAATATACTGATAGTCGGTGATCTCGCCGAGGGTCGGGAGTCAATACGTATTTAAGAAGCAAACTCTACTTAAATACGCATAAGAAGAAGAATGATAACAACAATCCCCTCGAGATATAAAACCAACACATATGAGGAAAACCATCTCAAATATATGTTGGGAACCTCTCGAGGAAATAAGAGTACAACAAAAAATCAAAGTGGGGTAGGAGGAAGGAATACTCACAAACCTCCCGTGCGAGAGCCTACCTGGTCTAGAGTACAACTCTCTGCTCCTCGACGCGTCTCACGCGTCTGTACCAAAATCTGACAGAGATTGAAACCTTCAGTCTCAACACACATAGCTACTTCATATCTAAATAAGTATATGAAAGTCGTATTTTCATCTAAGTGGTTTACATGTTTAATAAGGAGCCTGTAAACGACCACTTAGTAAGATAAGAAGTATTCTTTTCATGTTAGTACAAGGAGTGGAATTAACTTCCATAAGAGTTCTCTAATATGTCTAAAACCCCTCTATTAGGTATTACTTTACTTAACATGAATTCCATGTCTTCATAATGAATAGCTAATACGAAGTTATGTTATAACTAGGATGATTCTACTCGTAATACGGGATGTAGTCACTTCCACCCTTCGTATAGGTTGGGGCTTCTAACATGCTCTCCTACAACGATTCAATGTTATACAACTAATGGAGAATTAAGCATGTATTTTTGAGAAAATTTGGGCAGCATCTCCTCTATTTTTAGGGCCCCAAAAATGTACAAACATTCATCCATAACAAACTAGAATGAATCAACATACACATACTCCATACATGCATATATTTTCCCAATTCTTTCTCTTGTTCATAGTCGTGCAAGCGACTTCTAATAGGTGAATCCTCTCAAACTAAATCAGCCCACTCCTTTCGATCCCCAAATGTTTGAACTTCTAACTTGATTATACAACTTACCGGACTGAGGGGTCGTTGATCGGAGTCCCAAGACTCAGCTCCTAGGCCCTCGGTGAGGTCTATAAGCTGATGGGGGGCTGCTCACCAGAACAAAGAATGAAAAGTTAACAATGGAGCTCACTGTCCCGATCGTGGTCGGAGCTCGAAGAAGAGGTTCAGCCGTTGATCATCGCTCGTCGGCGTCGCAAAGAGAACAGAGAGGGTCGGTAGGGCGAGGAGGAGGTTGCAGGGAGGATTCGGTCGAAGGTTTTGCAAAGGCTGGTTACGTCGACCTAAGTTCGTGTGTACGTGGAGGAGATGTAGTGCGTCGAGGCGGCGTCGGCTCAGCTCGTCGGTAGAGGCCGGATCTCCTCCGATTCGCTCGTCAGTGGAGAGTTCGTTGACCGCGCGTAAAGAGGAGAGCTACGCCGGCGGTGGGGCTCGGCACGAAGGAGCGGATCAAGGCTTCGGCAGCGAACAGCCGGTCGAGTGTGGCGTGAGCTCTAAGCGGACCGGCGGCGATCGAGCGCAGGTAGGCTGGTCGTGGGGTTCGCCAAAGAGAAAAGGAAAAGGAGAGGGAGAAGGGTGTAGGCTGAGGGTGAGTAAAGTAGGGAGAGAGAGAGTTTCTCAATTATTTTTTCTTTATCTAAGTTTATAATACCCCTTTAACTCAATCATTTAACTCCACTTTTACTGTGTAATCACATGTGTCTTGTTGTTTCACATGTCTACTATAGCTTCATGAATGATTTATTCATACTAGGGTCCATTTAAATAATTACTTTGTCCCCATGCTCTGACCCGGATCCGCGAATCTCGCCCTTTGGTTATTTCATTTGTCACGGGCTCACTGTGGCATCACGGGTTGTCCCTCTTGGACGGATCCAGGAATATATAGGCTTTCGGTCAAATCCTTCGTCACGGGAATACTGTGGCATCACGGGACTGTCTCGGTCCCCGACCAGATCCACTTTTCCTGGGATTTGAATATTTATTCATTTTCTCTTCTTGATAATTAATCCGAATTAACTAACATATAATTAATCTGGATTTATTAACAACTGATTTATTTCGATTAATTAATGTTTAATTAATCTGGATTATTCAGACATGTGATTTTTTTCCCACAACTTCACTGCTCATCATATTGAATTGTCATTTAAAATTTCCGGTAAATAAAAATCTTTATTTATTTCGGGGCGGGTTTTACAATTGTTGTTTTATCATCACCACTAATCTCTGATTATTGTCTGTTTGCAGCTTTATTTTATTGTAAAACTATAGCTATATGCTGATCGCAAGACACAAGATGGTTTATAGTTGAAGACCAACCTTCAAAAAAAGATTACTACGACCTTCATTACTTCCAAGGATATTTCTATGCTTCAGATGTCAATGGAGGGCTTACTGAATTTGATTCTGGATGAAATCCTAGAACGAGGATTTTGGACATTAGTCATTCACTCCGAAATATAAATCTTAGTGACAATATTTACTTTGTTAAGTCTTTCGGCAATTTCTTAATAATTTCAAGAAAGGTGCATTCTAAAATGCTTAAGAGGACTTCACCATTTACTGATTTTGAGTCAACTTATGTATACAAGTTATCTATATCTTGTACAATATATAAGTTGGATATTAGTCAGTCTTGTTGGAGCAAGGGTGAAGAGGATTCTTATTGGTTGAAGGGACAGGCTCAAGGGATCAACTGTTGTTTCATGGACATGATAATTCTCTCTTTAAATCGATACAATTTTCTGAAGTTGGACAAATACATCTCTGTTTTCAATGATACTTTTATGCTTCAACAATCTTTACTGTGAGGGGCCTTTCTGTATTTTGTGATCGACTGATTGTATTACTATGCAACATTATGATGTGTTCGAAGTTCTCTCCATTATGGATGAGCTTGGTTAGAAGAGAGAGAGAGAGAGAGAGAGAGAGAGAGAGAGAGAGAGAGAGAGATGGAGACACGAAGTTGTATCAGTGCATATCATTTTCCTATGTTTATTTACTATTGTGTTAGCAAAAATGTTTATTTTTGTCATTTTTTTTAATATTTCCATTAAACTATCTATTACTAATGCTTTATGAGGTTGTGTTTGATTGAGGTGTTGTGTCTTTTAGCTTCTCACTCAAAATAGCAAAGATTTCATTTTTGTGAGGACTACTTAGCCAATCCAATTATGTCTTACAAATTTATGACAATAGTTTAGTTATTTGCTCTAAAATAACCAAAGTTGGGAAGGATTAGTGCTTGATTATGCAAATCCGGAGGTTATGATGGGTCTTTAGAGATAAAAGAATAGAACTGTGATAATAGTTTGAAATATTAGAAATATTCATTACTATTCTATCTTTATCTATTTAAGGAGATATAATCAAAGAGCAAGAGAATGAGTGGTTATTTGGCTTTCTATATAGGTGCAATGCACTATGTTTCATATGTAAGTTGCAAAATCTCATGTTTGGTTTAATGTAAAAGTTTCAATTACATGTAAAATATTTTATATAAAGGGTGGAAGAGAAAGTGGGAGTTTCGGAAGCCTTGTGGATTAAGGGATATTAATCGAGAATGACTGCTAATACCACGAAAACATTTTGAGATTCTCAGACCATCTTGTATTTGTCATTCCTTGTATTTCATATATAAAGGGACTACATGTGTACCAGGTTGTTACCTGAGATAATTACTGATCCTATAAACCTGGGAAGTTTGGTAGGCTCGGTATAGATCCGATAAATAAGTATGACTCGGTAAGTGTTACTACCCTCCAGTATCCTTTATATTACTCTATTTCAACTTAAAGTTAAAGTAGTTGTAAGTTGAAATACAGTGAAAATTTTACATTATTCTCACCATCATCCCCTTAAATTCTACATTCTTTGCAGATGTCTTGTGGATTGAGGGATATTAATCCAGAAGGACTGCTATACCACGAAAACATTTTCAAATTCTCAGACCATCTTGTATTTGCCATCCCTTGTATTTCATATATAAAGGGAGTACATATATACCAAGTTGTTAACTGAGATAGTTACAGATCCTATAAACAAGGGAAGTTTGGTATGCTCGGTATAGATCCGATAAACAAGGATGACTCTTTAAGGGTTACTAGCCTCAAATATTCTTTACATTACTGTATTTCAACTTAAAGTCAAAGTAGTTGTAAGTTGAAATAGATAAAATTTTACATTATTCTCACCATCATACCCTTAAATTTTTACATTCTTTGCGGATGTCTTCATGCTTTCGAAAAAGGTATTTCATTAATTTTGTTTTGAAATCATTTAGGGTAATTTTTTCATATAAATATATGTGTGTGTTTCCAATAGTTGTTAACACAACTTGCCATTTTATCTTTATTATTCATTCCTTTCTATTGCACCAAACTCTTAGTCTTGAGTGCTATATATTATCTTATTCTGATTTGTCATTCGATTGGGAGAATTATTGGGTTTTACATGCCATTTGATAATTCCGTAATTGAAGAAACCAAAGTTAGATGCACACCTACCAAAACAACTTATAGATCAAATACTAAAATGTCTAAGTCTTGCTCCGATTACATCAACTTTAGTAGTGTATGCAAATAATGGAGGTTGGTAGCAATGGAGGATCATTCATTAAAACAAGTACCATGGTTGATTTGTACCTATGATTCAGATTTAAAAACAAAAATTTCTACAACCTCATTGAGGACCAACAATCTAAGTATGAAATGGATTTGTTTCTTGGGGCACAAATTTTTGGATCTTCATCTAGTTAGCTAATATTGTCTTATGAAAATTCAAATGGTTCTCTTTTCAATCCATTCACAGACGAATACCCACAACTTCAATCAACCAGAACTGTTTTATTGCCTTCCAAATTTAGGCCAATGGCTCAACGCTTATAAATAATCAAAGGCCTTGGATTCCTAGACATTGTTGTTCTATCATCACCACTAATCTTTGATGATTGTCTGTTTGCATGTTTATTTTATTGTAAAACTATAGTTATATGCAGACCGCAAGACACAAGATAGTTTATGGTTGAAGACAAACCTTCAAAAAAAGATTACTACGACCTTCATTACTTCCAAGGATATTTCTATGCTTTAGATGTCAATGGAGGGCTTAGTGAATTTGATTCTGGACCAAATCCTATAACCAGGATTTTGGACATTAGTCATTCACTCCGAAATATAAATCTTAGTGACAATATTTACTTTGTTGAGTCTTCCGACAATTTATTAATAATTGCAAGAAAGGTGCATTCTAAAATGCTCAAGAGGACTTCACCATTTACTGATTTTGAGTCAATTTATGTATACAAGTTGTCTATATCTTGCACAATATATAAGTTGGATATTAGTCAGTCTTGTTGGAGCAAGGGTGAAGAGGATTCTTATTGGTTGAAGAGATAGGCTCAAGGGATCAACTATTGTTTCATGGACATGATAATTCTCTCTTTAAATCTATACAATTTTCCGAAGTTGGACAAATACATCTCTGTTTTCAATGATACTTTTATTCTTTAACAATCTTTTACAGCAGATGACGCTCTGTATTTTTGAGATCGACCTTATTGTATTACTATGCAACATTATGATCTGTTCGAGTTCTCTCCATTATGGATTAGCTTGGTTAGACGAGACAGAGAGAGATATAGAGACCAAGTTGTATCAGTGCATATCATTGTCCTATGTTTATTTACTATTGTGTCAGCAAAAATGTTTATTTTTGTCATTTTTTTAATATTTCCATTAAACTATCTATTACTAATGCTTTATGATGTTGTGTTTGATTAAGGTGTTGTTGTCTTTTAGCTTCTCACTCAAAATAGCAAAGATTTCATTTTTGTGAGGACTAATTAGCCAATCCAATTATGTCTTACAAATTTATGACAATAGTTTAGTTATTTGCTATAAAATAACCAAAAGTTTAGTTATGATGGGTCTTTAGGGATAAAAGAATAGAACTGTGATAATAGTTTGCAATATTAGAAATATTCATTACTATTCTATCTTTATCTATTTCAATAGATATAATCAAAGAGCAAGAGAATGAGTGGTTATTTGGCTTTCTATATAGGTGCAATGCACTATGTTTCATATGTAAGTGGAAAAATCTTATGTTTGGTTTAATATAAAAGTTTCAATTACATGTAAAATATTTTCGTAGGCTCGGTATAGATCCAATAAACAAGGATGACTCGGTAAGGGTTACTAGCATCAAGTATCCTTTATATCACTGTATTTCAACTTAAAGTCAAAGTAGTTGTAAGTTGAAATACAGTAAAAATTTTACATTATTCTCACCATCATCCCATTGAATTCTACATTCTTTGCAGATGTCTTCATGCTCGAAAAGGTATATGTGTGTGTTTCAATTGTTGTTTGCACAACTTGCCATTTTCTTTATTATTCATTCCTTTTTATTGCACCAAACTCTTAGTCTTGGTATGCTATATATTATCTTGTTACTGTTGTCATTCGGAGGAAGAATTATTGGGTTTTTACATGCCAATTAATAATTCCAGAATTCGAAAAAACCAAAGTTGGTACGCACACCTACCAAAAGAACTTATAGATCAAATACTAAAATGTCTAAGTCTGATCGATTACATTAACTTTAGTAGTGTATGCAAATAATGGTGGTCGGAAGCAATAGAGGATCACTCATTAAAACAAGTACCATGGTTGATTTGTACCTATGACTCAGATTTAAAAACAAGAAATTTCTACAACCTCATTGAGGACCAACAATCTAAGTATGAAATGGATTTGTTTCTTGGAGCACAAATTGTTGGATCTTCATCTAGTTAGCTTATCTTGTCTTATGAAAATGGAAATGGTTCTCTTTTCAATCCATTCACAGACGAATACCCACAACTTCAATCAACCAGAACTATTTTATTGCCTTCCAAATTTAGGCCAATGGCTCAACGCTTATAAAGAATCGAAAGCCCTGGATTCCTAGACATTGTTGGCTATATACAGACCGCAAGACACAAGATGGTTTATGGTGGGCTTACTGAATTTGATTCTCGACCATATCCTAGAACCAGGATTTTTGACATTAGTCATTCACTCCGAAATATAAATCTTAGTGACAATATTTACTTTGTTTAGTCTTCCGACAATTTATTAATAATTGCAAGAAAGGTGCATTCTGAAATGTTGAAGTGGACTTCACCATTTACTCATTTTGAGTCAATTTATGTATACAAGTTTTCTATATCTTGTACAATATATAAGTTGGATATTAGTTAGTCTTGTTGGATCAAGGGTGAAGAGGATTCTTATTAGTTGAAGGGACAGGCTCAAGGGATCAACGTTGTTTCTTGGACATGACAATTCTCTCTTTAAAGGGATACAATTTTCGAAGTTGAACAAATACATCTACTCGTTTTCAATGATACTTTTATGCTTCCAACAATTTTTTCTGAGCATATGACACTCTCAGATTTTTGTGATCGACCTTATTACGTTACTATGCAACCTAATGATGTGTTCGAGTTCTCTCCTTTATGGATGAGACTTGTTCGAAGAGAGAGTAAGCGAGACCAAGTTGTATCAGTGCATATCATTTTCGAATCTTTATTTACTATTATCTTAAAAAAATGTTTATTTGTGTCATTTTTTTTAATATTTCTATTAAACTATCTATTACTAATGCTTTATGAGGTTGTGTTTGATTGAGGTGTTGTTGTCTTTTAGCTTCTCACTCAAAATAACAAAGATTTCATTTTCGTGAGTACTAGTTAGCCAATCCAATTATGTCTTACATATTTATGAGAATAGTTTAGTTACTTGCTTTAAAATAACAAAAGTTGGTAAAGATCAGTGCTTGATTTAGCAAATTGATAGTTGATGATAGCGCTTTAGAGATAAAAGAATAGAACTGTAATTCTAGTTTGCTATATTAGAAATATTCATTACTACTCCATCTTTATCTATTTCAAGAGAAATAATCAAATAGCAAGAGAATGAGTGGTTATTTGCCTTTCTATATTGGTGCAATGCAATATGTTTAATGCGTAAGTTGAAAATCTTGTGTTTGGTTTTATGTAAAAGATTCAATTACATCTAAAATATTTTATATAGAGGGTGGAAGAGAAAGTGCGACTTTCGGAAGTCTTGTGGATTGAGGGATATTAATCCAGAAGGACTGCTATACCACGAAAACATTTTCAAATTCTCAGACCATCTTGTATTTGCCATCCCTTGTATTTCATATATAAAGGGAGTACATATATACCAAGTTGTTAACTGAGATAGTTACAGATCCTATAAACAAGGGAAGTTTGGTATGCTCGGTATAGATCCGATAAACAAGGATGACTCGATAAGGGTTACTAGCCTCAAGTATTCTTTACATTACTGTATTTCAACTTAAAGTCAAAGTAGTTGTAAGTTGAAATACAGTAAAAATTTTACATTATTCTCACCATCATACCCTTAAATTTTACATTCTTTGCAGATGTCTTCATGCTCGAAAAGGTATTTCATTAATTTTGTTTTGAAATCATTTAGGGCAATTTTTTTATATAAATATATGTGTGTGTTTCAATTATTGTTTACACAACTTGCCGTTTATCTTTATTATTCATTCCTTTTTATCGCACTAAACTCTTAGTCTTTGTGTGGTATATATTATATTGTTACAGTTGTCATTCGGAGGAAGAATTATTGGGTTTTTCCATGCCAATTAATAATTCAAGAATTCGATGAAACCAAAGTTGTTGTGCACACCTCCCAAATGAACTTATAGCTCAAATACTAAAATGTCTAAGTATGATCGATTACATCATATTTAGTAGTGTATGCAAATAATGGAGGTCGGTAGCAATGGAGGATCATTCATTAAAACAAGTACCATGGTTGATTTGTACCTATGACTCAGATTTAAAAACAAGAAATTTCTACAACCTCTTTGAGGACCAACAATCTGAGTATGAAATGGATTTGTTTCTTGGAGCACAAATTGTTGGATCGTCATCGAGTTAGCTCATCTTGACTTAAGAAAATGGTAACGCTTCTCTTTTTAATCCATTCACAGATGAATACCCACAACTTCAATCAACCAGAACTGTTTTATTGCCTTCCAAATTTAGGCCAATGGCTAAATGCTTATAAAGAATCGAAAGCTCTGGATTCCTAGACATTGTTGTTTTATCTTCACCTCAAATCTTTGATGATAATCAGTTTGCAGGTTTATTTTATAGTAAAACCATAGCTATATGCGGACCATAAACAGGGATGGTTTTATGGTTTGAAGACCAACCTTCAAAAAAAGATTACCGCGACCTTCATTACTTCCAAGGATATTTCTACGCTTTAGATGTTAATGGAGGGATTGCTGAATTTGATTATGGACCAAATCCTAGAACCAGGATTTTTGACATTAGTCATGAACCCCAAAATATAAAACTTAGTGACAATATTTACTTTGTTGAGTCTTCCGACAATTTATTAATAATTGCAAGAAAGGTGCATTCATAAATGCTCAAGAGGACTTCACCATTTACTTATTTTGAGTCAATTTATGCATACAAGTTATCTATATCTTGTACAATATGTAAGTTGGATATTAGTGGTTCGGAGAGACAAGCTCAAGGGATCAACGTTGTTTCTTGGACATGACAATTCTCTCTTTAAAGGGATACAATTTTCCGAAGTTCGACAAACACATCTCTGTTTTCAATAATACTTTTATGCTTGAACAATTTTTTACAGCATATGACACTCTGTATTTTTGTGATCGACCTTATTGCATTACTATGCAACCTAATGATGTGTTCAGGTTCTCTCCTTTATGGATGCGACTTGTTCGAAGAGAGAGTAAGAGAGACCAAGTTGTATCAGTGCATATCATTTTCCAATTTTATTTACTATTATCTTAACAAAAATATTTATTTGTGTCATTTTTAATATTTCTATTAAACTATCTATTACTAATGCTTTATGAGGTTGTGTTTGATTGAGGTGTTGTTGTCTTTTAGCTTCTCACTCAAAATAACAAAGATTTCATTTTGTGAGTACTAGTTAGCCAATCCAATTATGTCTTACATATTTATGACAATAGTTTAGTTATTTGCTTTAAAAATAAATCCAAAGTTGGGAAAGATCGGCTTTGATTTAGCAAATTGAGAGTTGATGATAGCGCTTTAGAGATAAAAGAATAGAACTGTAATTCTAGTTTGCAATATTAGAAATATTCATTACTATTCCATCTTTATCTATTTCAAGAGAAATAATCTAATAGCAAGAGAATGAGTGGTTATTTGCCTTTCTATATTGGTGCAATGCAATATGTTTCATACATAAGTTGAAAATCTTGTGTTTGGTTTTATGTAAAAGATTCGATTATATCTAAAATATTTTATATAGAGGGTGGAAGAGATAGTTAGACTTTCGGAAGTGTTGTGGATTGAGGGATATTAATCCAGAAGGACTGCAATACCACGAAAACATTTTCAAATTCTCAGACCATCTTGTATTTGCCATCCCTTGTATTTCATATATAAAGGGAGTACATATATACCAAGTTGTTAACTGAGCTAGTTACAGATCCTATAAACAAGGGATGTTTAAAAGGCTCGGTATAGATCCGATAAACAAGGATGACTCTGTAAGGGTTACTAGTCTCAAGTATCCTTTACATTACTGTATTTCAACTTAAAGTCAAAGTAGTTGTAAGTTGAAATACAGTAAAAATTTTACATTATTCTCACCATCATCCCCTTAAATTTTACATTCTTTGCAGTTGTCTTCATGCTCGAAAAGGTATTTCATTAATTTAGTTTTGAAATCATTTAGGGTAATTTTTTTTATATAAAAATATGTGTGTGTTTCAATTATTGTTTACACAACTTGCCCTTTATCTTTATTATTCATTCCTTTTTATCGCACCAAACACTTAGTCTTAGTGTGGTAAAATTTATCTTGTTACAGTTGTCATTTGGAGGAAGAATTATTGGGTTTTTCCATGCCAATTAATAAATCCAGAATTCGAAGAAACCAAAGTTGGTGTGCACACCTCCCAAAAGAACTTATAGATCAAATACTAAAATTTCTAAGTCTGATCGATTACATCAACTTTAGTAGTGTATGCAAATAATGGAGGTCGGTAGCAATGGAGGATCATTCATTAAAACAAGTACCATGGTTGATTTGTACCAATGACTCAGATTTAAAAACAATAAATTTCTACAACCTCATTGAGGACCAACAATCTGAGTATGAAATGGATTTGTTTCTTGAAGCACAAATTGTTGGATCTTAATCTAGTTAGCTCATCTTGACTTAAGAAAATGGTAACGATTCTCTTTTTAATCCATTCACAGATGAATACCCACAACTTCAATCAACCAGAACTGTTTTATTGCCTTCCAAATCTAGGCCAATAACTCAACGCTTATAAAGAATCGAAAGCCCTGGATTCCTAAACATTGTTGTTTTATCTTCACCTCAAATCTTTGATGATAATCTGTTTGCAGGTTTATTTTATTGTAAAACCATAGCTATATGCAAACCGCAAGACACAAGATGGTTTATGGTTGAAGACCAACCTTCGAAAAAAGATTACTGCGACCTTCATTACTTCCAATGATATTTCTACGCTTTAGATGTCAATAGAGGGATTGCTGAATTTGATTATGGACCAAATCCTAGGACCAGGATTTTTGACATTAGTCAAGAACTCCAAAATATAAATCTTAGTGACAATATTTACTTTGTTGAGTCTTCCGACAATTTATTAAAAATTGCAAGAAAGGTGCATTCATAAATGCTCAAGAGGACTTCTCCATTTACTTATTTTGAGTCAATTTATGCATACAAGTTATCTATATCTTGTACAATATATAAGTTGGATATTAGTGGTTCGGAGAGACAAGCTCAAGGGATCAACGTTGTTTCTTGGACATGACAATTCTCTCTTTATAGGGATACAATTTTCCGAAGTTGAACAAATACATCTCTTTTTTCAATGATACTTTTATTCTTCAACAATTTTTTACAGCATATGACACTATGTACTTTTGTGGTCGACCTTATTGCATTACTATGCAACCTAATGATGTGTTCGAGTTCTCTCCTTTATGGATGAGACTTGTTCGAAGAGAGAGTAAGAGAGACCAAGTTGTATCAGTCCATATCATTTTCCGATGTTTATTTACTATTATCTTAACAAAAATGTTTATTTGTGTCATTTTTTTAATATTTCTATTAAACTATCTATTACTAATGCTTTATGAGGTTGTGTTTGATTGAGGTGTTGTTGTCTTTTAGCTTCTCACTCAAAATAACAAAGATTTCATTTTTATGAGTACTAGTTAGCCAATCCAATTATGTCTTACATATTTATGACAATAGTTTAGTTATTTGCTTTAAAATAACCAAAGTTGGCAAAGATCAGTGCGTGATTTAGCAAATTGAGAGTTGATGATAGCGCTTTAGAGATAAAAGAATAGAACTGTAATTCTAGTTTGCAATATTAGAAATATTCATTACTATTCCATCTTTATCTATTTCAAGAGAAATAATCAAATATAAGGAGAATGAGTGGTTATTTGCCTTTCTATATTGGTGCAATGCAATATGTTTTATACGTAAGTTGAAAATCTTGTATTTGGTTCAATGTAAAAGATTCAATTACATTTGAAATATTTTATATATAGGGTGGAAGAGAAAGTGAGACTTTCGGAAGTCTTGTGGATTGAGGGATATTAATCCAAAAGGACTGCTATACCACGAAAACATTTTCAAATTCTCAGACCATTTTGTATTTGCCATCCCTTGTATTTCATATATAAAGGGAGTACATATATACCAAGTTGTTAACTAAGATAGTTACTAATCCTATAAACAAGGGAACTTTGGTAGGCTAGGTAAAGATCCGATAAACAAGGATGACTCGGTAAGGGTTACTAGCCTCAAGTATCCATTACATTACTGTATTTCAACTGAAAGTCAAAGTAGTTGTAAGTTGAAATACAGTAAAAATTTTACATTATTCTCACCATCATCCCCTTAAATTTTACATTCTTTGCAGATGTCTTCATGCTCGAAAAGGTATTTCATTAATTTTGTTTTGAAATCATTTAGGGCAATTTTTTTTATATAAATATATGTGTGTGTTTCAATTATTGTTTACACAACTTGTCGTTTATCTTTATTATTCATTCCTTTTTATCCTACCAAACTCTTAGTCTTGGTGTGGTAGATATTATCTTGTTACAGTTGTCATTCGGAGGAAGAATTATTGGGTTTTTCCATGCCAATAAATAATTCCAGAATTCTAAGAAACCAAAGTTGGTGTGCACACCTCCCAAATGAACTTATAGATCAAATACTAAAATGTATAAGTCTGATCGATTACATCAACTTTAGTAGTGTATGCAAATAATGGAGGTCGCTAGCAATGGAGGATCATTCATTAAAACAAGTACCATGGTTGATTTGTACCTATGACTCAGATTTAAAAACAAGAAATTTCTACACCCTCATTGAGGACCAACAATCTGAGTATGAAATGGATTTGTTTCTTGGAGCACAAATTGTTGGATCTTCATCTAGTTAGCTCATCTTGACTTATGAAAATGGTAACGGTTCTCTTTTTAATCCATTCACAAACGAATACCCACAACTTCAATCAACCAGAACTGTTTTATTGCCTTCCAAATTTAGGCCAATGGCTCAACGCTTATAAAGAATCGAGAGCCCTGGATTCCTAGACATTGTTGTTTTATCTTCACCCCAAATCTTTGATGATAGTCTATTTACAGGTTTATTTTATTGTAAAACCATAGCTATATGCAGACCGCAAGACACAAGATGGTTTATGGTTGAAGACCAACCTTCAAAAAAAGATTACTGCGACCTTCATTACTTCCAAGGATATTTCTATGCTTTAGATGTCAATGGAGGGATTGCTGAATTTGATTATGGACCAAATCCTAGAACCAGGAATTTTGACATTAGTCATTCACTCTAAAATATTTATCTTAGTGACACTATTTTTTTTGTTGAGTCTTCCGACAATTTATTAATAATTGCAAGAAAGGTGCATTCATAAATGCTCAAGAGGACTTCACCATTTACTTATTTTCAGTCAATTTATGCATACAAGTTATCTATATCTTGTACAATATATAAGTTGGATATTAGTCGTTCGGAGAGACAAGCTCAAGGGATCAACGTTCTTTCTTGGACATGACAATTCTCTCTTTAAAGGGATACAATGTTCCAAAGTTGGACAAATACATCTTTGTTTTCAATGATACTTTTATGCTTCAACAATTTTGTACAGCATATGACACTCTGTATTTTTGTGATCGACCTTATTGCATTACTATACAACCTAATGATGTGTTCGAGTTCTCTCCTTTATGGATGAGACTTGTTCGAAGAGAAAGTTTGAGAGACCAAATTGTATCAGTACATATCATTTTCCAATGTTAATTTACTATTGTCTTAGCTAAAATGTTTATTTGTGTCATTTTTTTTAATATTTCTATTAAACTATCCATTACTAATGCTTTATGAGGTTGTGTTTGATTGAGGTGTTGTTCTCTTTTAGCTTCTCACTCAAAATAACAAAGATTTCATTTTTGTGATTACTAGTTAGCCAATCCAATTATGTCTTACATATTTATGACAATAGTTTAGTAATTTGCTTTAAAATAACCAAAGTTGGGAAAGATCAGTGCTTGATTTAACAAATTGAAGTTGATGATAGCGCTTTAGAGATAAAACAATAGAACTGTAATTCTAGTTTGCAATATTAGAAATATACATTACTATTCCATCTTTATCTATTTCAAGAGAAATAATCAAATAGCAAGAGAATGAGTGGTTATTTGCCTTTCTATATTGGTGCAATGCAATATGTTTCATACGTAAGTTGAAAATCTTGTGTTTGGTTTTATCTAAAAGATTCGATTACATCTAAAATATTTTATATAGAGGGTGGAAGAGAAAGTGAGACTTTCGGAAGTCTTGTGGATTGAGGGATATTAATCCAGAAGGACCAAGCTATACCAATTTAAAAACATTTTCAAATTCTCAGACCATCTTCTATTTGCCATCCCATGTATTTCATATATAAAGGGAGTACATATATACCAGGTTGTTAACTGAGATAGTTACCGATCCTATAAATAAGGGAAGTTTGGTAGGCTCGGTATAGATCCGATAAACATGGATGACTCGGTAAGGGTTACTAGCCTCAAGTATCCTTTACATTACTGTATTTCAACTTAAAGTCAAAGTAGTTGTAAGTTGAAATACGGTAAAAATTTTCCATTATTCTCACCATCATCCCCTTAAATTTTACATTCTTTGCAGATGTCTTCATGCTTGAAAACGTATTTCATTAATTTTGTTTTGAAATCATTTAGGGTAATTTTTTTTATATAAATATATGTGTGTGTTTCAATTATTGTTTACACAACTTGCCGTTTATCTTTATTATTAATTCCTTTTTATTGCACCAAACTCTCAGTCTTGGTGTGGTATATATTATCTTGTTACAGTTGTCATTCGGAGGAAGAATTATTGGGTTTTTACATGCCAATTAATAATTCAAGAATTCGAAGAAACCAAAGTTGGTGCGCACACCTCCCAAAAGAACTTATAGATCAAATACTTAAATGTCTAAGTCTGATCGACTACATCAACTTTAGTAGCGTATGCAAATAATAGAGGTCGGTAGCAATGGAGGATCATTCATTAAAACAAGTACCTTGGTTGATTTGTACCTATGACTCAGATTTAAAAACACGAAATTTCTACAACCTCATTGAGGACCAACAATCTGAGTATGAAATGGATTTGTTTCTTGGAGCACAAATTGTTGGATCTTCATCTAGTTAGCTCATCTTGTCTTATGAAAATGGTAATGGTTCTGTTTTTAATCCATTCACAAACGAATACCCACAACTTCAATCAACCAGAAACAAATCCATTTCATACTCAGATTGTTGGATCTTCATCTAGTTAGCTCAACGCTTATAAAGAATCGAAAGCACTGGATTCCTAGACTTTATTGTTTTATCTTCACCACAAATATTTGAATATTGTCTGTTTGCAGGTTTATTTTATTGTAAAACCATAGCTATATGCAGACCGCAAGACACAAGATGTTTTATGGTTGAAGACCAACCTTCAAAAAAAGATTACTGCGACCTTCATTACTTCCAAGGATATTTCTATACTTTAGATGTCAATGGAGGGATTGCTGAATTTGATTATTGACAAAATCCTAGAACCAGGATTTTTGATATTAGTCATTCACTCCGAAATATAAATCTTAGTGACAATATTTACTTTGTTGAGTCTTCCGAAAATTTATTAATAATTGCAAGAAAGGTACTTTCATAAAAGCTCTAGAGTACTTCACTATTTACTTATTTTGATTCAATTTGTGCATACAAGTTATCTATATCTTGTACAATATATATAAGTTGGATATTAGTCAGTCTTGTTGGATCAAGGGTGAAGACGATTCTCACTGGTTCGGAGAGACAAGCTCAAGCGATCAACTTTGTTTCTTGGTCATGACAATTCTCTCTTTAAAGGGATACAATTTTCCGAAGTTGGACAAATACATCTCTATTTTCAATGATACTTTTATGGTTCAACAATTTTTTACAGTAGATGACACTCTGTATTTTTGTGATTGACCTTATTGCATTACTATGCAACCTAATGATGTGTTCGAGTTCTCTCCTTTATGGATGAGACTTGTTCGAAGAGAGAGTAAGAGAGACCAAGTTGTATCAGTGCATATCATTTTCCAATGTTTATTTACTATTATCTTAACAAAAATGTTTATTTTTGTTATTTTTTTTAATATTTCCATTAAACTATCTATTACTAATGCTTTATGAGGTTGTGGTTGATTGAGGTGTTGTGGTCTTTTAGCTTCTCACTCAAAATAGCAAAGATTTCATTTTTGTGAGAACTAGTTAGCCAATCAAATTATATCTTACATATTTATGACAATAGTTTAGTTATTTGCTTTAAAATAACCAAAGTTGGGAAAGATTAGTGCTTGATTTAGCAAATTGAGAGTTGATGATAGGTCTTTAGAGATAAAAGAATAGGACTGTAATTCTATTTTGCAATATTAGAAATATTCATTACTATATTCATTACTATTCCATTTTTATCTATTTGAAGAGAAATAATCAAAGAGCAAGAGAATGAGTGGTTATTTGGCTTTCTATATAGGTGCAACGCAATATGTTTCATATGTAAGTTGAAAATCTTGTATTTGGTTTAATGTAAAATATTCAATTACATCTAAAATATTTTATATAGAGGGTGGAAGAGAAAGGGAGAGTTTCGGAAGCCTTGTGGATTAAGGGATATTAATCCAGAATGACAGCGATACTACGAAAACATTTTGAAATTCTCAGACAATCTTGTATTTGCCATTCCTTGTATTTCATATGTAAAGGGAGTACATGTATACCAGGTTGTTAACTGAGATAGTTACAGATCCTATAAACAAGCGAAGTTTGCTAGGCTCGGTATAGATCCGATAAACAAGGATGACTCGGTAAGGGTTACTAGCCTCAAATATCCTTTACATTATTGTATTTTAACTTAAAGTCAAAGTAGTTGTAAGTTGAAATACAGTAAAAATTTTGCATTATTCTCACCATCATCCCCTTAAATTTTACATTCTTTGCGGATGTCTTCGTGCTCGAAGAGGTATTTCATTAATTTTATTTTGAAATCATTTAGGTCAATTTTTTTATATTAATATATGTGTGTGTTTCAATTGTTGTTTACACAACTTGCAATTTATCTTTATTATTCATTCTTTTTTATTGCACCATACTCTGAGTCTTGGTGTGCTATATATTATCTTGTTATAGTTGTCATTCGGAGGAAGAATTATTGGGTTTTTACATGCCAATTGATAATTCCTAAATTCAAAGAAACCAAAGTTGGTGCACACACCTCCCAAAAGAACTTATAGATCAAATACTAAAATGTCTAAGTCTAATCGATTACATCAACTTTAGTAATGTATGCAAATAATGGAGTTCGGTAGCAATGGAGGATCATTCATTAAAACAAGTACCATGGTTGATTTGTACCTATGACTCAGATTTAAAAACAAGAAATTTCTACAACCTCATTGAGGACCAACAATCTGAGTATGAAATGGATTTGTTTCTTGGAGCACAAATTGTTGGATCTTCATCTAGTTAGCTCATCTTGTCTTATGAAAGTGGAAATGGTTCTCTTTTCAATTCATTCACAGACGAATACCGATAACTTCAATGAAGCAGAACTGTTTTATTGCCTTCCAAATTTAGGCCAATAGCTCAACGCTTATAAAGAATCGAAAGCCCTGGATTCCTTGACATTTTTGTTTTATCTTCACCCCAAATCTTTGATGATTGTCTTTTTGAAGGTTTATTTTATTGTAAAACCATAGCTATATGAAGATCGCATGTAAAACCCGCCCGAAAATAAATAAAGATTTATTTTCCCAAATTATTATGTGGCAATTTACTATGATGAACAGTGGGAGTTTGGGGAAAAACCACAGGTCGGAATAATCCATATTAATTATGAGTTAATTAATCAAGGTTAATTATGCGTTAATTAATCAAATTAAATATTGATTTATTAATTCGTATTAATTAACGAGAAAATAAAATAGACAAATATTCAAGCCCGGGAAAAGTGGATGCAGTGGGGGACTTAGAGCGACCTAAATGATGCCACAAGAAACCCCTCGATAAAGGATTGACTAAAAGCCGATATTCTGACCGGATCCGACGTGAGACAGGCAGCGTGATGACCTGATGTACCCGTGCCACGGGGACCATTTACTCGAGATTCGCGGATCTGGGTCGGGCCTGAAGACGAGAGAAGTTTCCCAGCAGACCCCAACACGAAATAACTTGAGGACCCGTGATTTAACAGTAACCACATGAATGTACAATAATCATGTCAGGCTACAGTAAACATGTGACAATTTTAAGAATTTTAAGATATAATGGTTTGGAGAGGTGGTGTATATAATTAGATTATTAATTTAATAAATAATATAATACTTTCATTATATAAAGAATGAGAAAGAGAGAGTGAAGAAAAATTAGTCTCTCTCTCCCATTCATCTTCAGATCTGAAATTCACCTCACCGGCGCCACCCCATTTCCCGGCCAATGTGACCTCTCACAAGCTAGGGCTGCAAAGACGCTACCAATCAACTGGTAAGGGGCCAAGAAATAAGGCCAATAGCCACTCACTACAAGGCACGACGACGCCTTCAAGGTAAGGCCAGCCCACCAGTAAAGCACAGGCTACTGCGGTAAGCTGTTAGGCAAGGGGATTAACTGGCGGCGACCAAGGCTACAAGGCAGCCTGGGCCTTACAAGACGCCACTGACGCGCTACCGCCAAAATTTCACGCTCTTGCCGCAAGTAGCCTTCCTCA
This sequence comes from Dioscorea zingiberensis, assembly GCA_026586065.1. Taxonomy (NCBI): domain Eukaryota; kingdom Viridiplantae; phylum Streptophyta; class Magnoliopsida; order Dioscoreales; family Dioscoreaceae; genus Dioscorea; species Dioscorea zingiberensis. Next base: position 98,852 of record JAGGNH010000075.1, on the reverse strand, counting down.
CAGCCCCGTCCGGATCTGCTCTCCACGCATCCCAAAGACTGCGTCGCCATTACCCAAATACGCCAGATTCATCTCTCGTTATTAGCTTCGCCCATTATCGCAAGACTGCAGCCCCGCTGATAAGTGTTCAAATGAGCATCAATCATACATGAAATTCATGCATATTATCTTATGTTTTGGAAGAATATTGGCCCGCCGGTGCTCAAAAAGGCTTTGTTTTTGTAAACAGGCGTAAAAACAAAGAATCGCGAAGAGAAAGGAAGTGTTTTCGAGAAAAGCGGGCAAAAGTAAGCTTTAAACGGAGCTGGAAGAAGGTCCATCACGGAGTCTCATACGGACCAGTATGGACTGGAGATTCCTACCGACTCACGAACGGACCGACGGACCCTCGCATACGAGGACCGAGAGATATACGACTCCGCACAACACTCCAGGTATGGTGGTCATTATAAAGGGATATACGGGGTCGTATGAAATACATACTGGGTCGTATATCGTAAAACTGCAGCTGCGATTTCGGCCGAACCGAGGGCAAAGTCGGGAAATACACCCAAAACCCTAGAGGGGATATAAATAGAGATGTAAAAGGGGGGTTTTGGGGCATCTTGGAGGGAGATTAGAGCCAAAGCTTCAAGGAGGGAGAAGCTATCATCATCTTCTCCACCATCTTGGAGGAGATTGAAGAAAAGAAGAGAAGGCTCAAGAGGGCTAGAGAGAAGAAGTAAGGGCTAAAGAAAAAAAGGGAAATCTCCAAACGGTCATCATCAAGGGTTTGCTTCATGACTCTTGTGTTTGATTTCTTCTTTAACATTGATTGTAACTCTCCATTGATGGAGAGCTAAACTTTTGATACTTGGGTGTTGATGAACCTTTGGGTTATGGTTAATTGATATTGTCTCTTCTATGTTGATTGATTGGTTGAATGCATCATGGTCTATTGAATGTATTGTATAGTGAAAGCATTAACCTCTCTACGCTATGAGTAGAGCCCGAGAGGTTTCTCTAGTCCATGTGGGGAAGAAGCGAAGCGACTCTCAGCGTGTAGACAAACTTCAATAGAGAGGACTAGGAGTACACCGGGAGCCCGGGTACTAAGGCGAGCTACTTCTTTAAATATCTTATTCCCTTAGTCCTTCCAAGATATAGGTTCCCTAGAACCTAACTAGTGAGGATACTAGGTTGAGTAATCACCCTCGAGCCAGGGGATGAAATCGTATTAGGAACCTTTGGCCAATGATTCACCAAGATTCAGCATAGAGAGCATTATCCACATCTAAGGAAACCCAAAGGGGATTCAATCACCCAAGTATCCCCCTTCATCGATTGACATCTCCAAGATCAATTGCATTTGTTAATTTGCTTTATTAGCCTTAGAGTTAGAATTAGTATCATCAACCCGAATTGATTGACTAGATAATAGACAATTAATTAGTACTAGTATTTTCTTTCTCCCTGAGGATTCGATACCCGACTTTTCAATAGTCCACTTTACTACTTGATTCGACCCGTACACTTGCGGTTAGAACGCATCACCCGCGTTTTGCCATTTCCCTTCCTCGAGACAGTGAGCATTCATAACCTTAGGTAAGTGGTGGGATTAAGAACTAATTACTTATGATTAAGAGATTGTAGATTCATAATGAAAAATTAAGAGATGAACATGAGCCTAGCTTAAGTAATTAAAAGGGTTAATTACATGTTGTGTTTAGGAAGGAGGATTTGAGGAGAATTATTGTATGTTATGAATTGATTTATGAAACCTATATGTAATGGGTATGTTAATGAATGATTGTATAATTTCGGGGCACTATAAATAGGGGAGGTGCCGCCGAAATTTCATGAAAATCCCTAAGTATAAATGTCCCATTAGTATTCATGATAACATGCTTAATTGTGGTTTATTTACATGATTAATAATTATGCTTAACGATTTCATGTGTTAGACTAGTTAATTATGGATAATTAAGCATACTTAGGGGCATTCTAAGAATCTTTAAGGCATGATATGCTTGCTAAGTAAGGAACCATATTTCAAGTAAATTTTATGTCTTCCGAGCATGATTGAGTTTAAGGATCCACGTGTAATCATGTTTCGTATTTTAATAGGAGATTTCATAAGTGTAGAGGCATTGAGAGTTTCTATCTATTTACTAGGTCCTGATCTGACGCTGCGTGAAGCGACAAGGATTGAGGATTTACTTCTAGTCAGGTAGGCTCTCGCCCGGGAGGTTTGTGAGTATTCCTTCCTCCTACCCCCGCTTTGATTTTGTACTCTTATTTCCTCAAGAGGTCCCCAATATATATTCGAGATGGTTATCCTCATATGTATTGGTTTTATATCTCGAGGGGATTGTTGCTATCAAATTTTCTTATGCATATTTGAGTAGAGTTTACTCCTTAGATACGTATTGACTCTCGATCTCGATGAGGTCACTGATCATTGTATATTAAGGATGTTGTTGCCTTGGATATATATATTTATACCTGGGTGCTCCATCGGACGGAGACCCTGGCAGAGGGTGTATAATATCTGGCCACGAGCACTTGATGCTCTATCGAGGCGGAGACCGGAGAGAGGGTGTATAATATCCGCCACTGGCACCGATCAGAGTGCCGTGCATTTTCCGACCATGTGCGCATGTATGCTATAGCATAGTCCGGCTTAGGCGAAGAGCGATCTGCGAAGCGGTGTCGTGGATGTAAATGAGACATCTTAGTATCACATATGCCAGAGATTGAGTGCATCTTTGGATTTATCCACATTCCAGTTACTTGTTGCTTACTTGTGTTGTTGTTGCACTTGTATAATTATACTTGCTTTATCCTGTTCTTTGTTTATGGCCTCCGCCTCTTTTATTGTTTATGCGACCCTACTGGGCCTATTCTTTAGGCTCATGCACTTGATTCGTGTATTTCTCAGGTTCAGACGAGGAGGAGTAGGGTTGAGCTTAGGCGGGGATATACCGAGTTGCTGTCTCGCCTACTTCTATTTCTCTCGAGGTCTACGTACCTCTTTTATTCTGTGTGAGACTTGTATTTTAGATTTCTTTGTTGTATGGATTTTTAGGGGTGACTGGACTTGATCCTAGTCTTGGGTTGTGTAAACCCGATATTGTACTTATATGGAGTTGTACAAACTCCTTTTTCTTTTTATCTATGATTCCGCTGTTATCAATAACTCTGAATACTTATTGTATAAGAGTTCTTAAGGCCTTGCGCCTGAATGGGGACTAGTCCCTGTTTGGGTGCGGCAGGTTGTCTACGTGTCTGGGACGTGGTTCAGGGCGTGACACCGCAAGACACAAGATGGTTTATGGTTGAAGACCAACCTTCAAAAAAAGATTACTGCGACCTTCATTACATCCAAGGATATTTCTATGTTTTAGATGTCAATGGAGGAATTGCTGAATTTGATTATGGACCAAATCCTAGAACCAGGATTTTTGACATTAGTCATTCACACCGAAATATAAATCTTAGTGACAATATTTACTTTGTTGAGTCTTTCGACAATTTATTAATAATTGCAAGAAAGGTGCATTCATAAATGCTCAAGAGGACTTCACCATTTACTTATTTTGAGTCAATTTATGCATACAAGTTATCGATATCTTGTACAATGTATAAGTTGGATATTAGTTAGTCTTGTTGGATCAAGGGTAAAGAGGATTCTCACTGGTTTGGAGAGACAAGCTCAAGGGATCAACTGTTGTTTCATGAACATGACAATTTTCTCTTTAAATGGATACAATTTTCCGAAGTTGGACAAATACATCTCTATTTTCAATGATACTTTTATGTTTCAACAATCTTTTACAACAAATGACACTCTGTGTTTTTGTGATCGACCTGATTGTATTACTATGCAACCTTGTGATGTGTTCGAGTTCTCACCATTATGGATGAGCTTGGTTAGAAGAGAGAGAGAGAGAGAGAGAGAGAGAGAGAGAGAGACCAAGTTGTATCAGTGCATATCATTTTCCTATGTTTATTTACTATTGTGTTAGCAAAAATGTTTATTTTTGTCATTTTTTTTTAATATTTCCATTAAACTATCTATTACTAATGCTTTATGAGGTTGTGTTTGGTTGAGGTGTTGTTGTCTTTTAGCTTCTCACTCAAAATAGCAAAGATTTCATTTTTGTGAGGACTAGTTAGCCAATCCAATATGTCTTACAAATTTATGACAATAGTTTAGTTATTTGCTTTAAAATAACCAAAGTTGGGAAAGATTAGTGCTTGATTTAGCAAATCCGGAGGTTATGATAGGTCTTTAGAGATAAAAGAATAGAACTGTGATTCTACTTTGCAATATTAGAAATATTCATTACTATTCCATCTTTATAAATTTCAAGAGATTTAATCAAAGATCAAGAGAATGATTGGTTATTTGGCTTTCTATATAGGTGCAATGCACTATGTTTCATATGTAAGTTGAAAAATCTTATGTTTGGTTTAATGTAAAAGTTTCAATTACAAGTAAAATATTTTATATAAAGGGTGGAAGAGAAAGTGGGAGTTTCAAAAGCCTTGTGGATTGAGGGATATTAATCCAGAAGGACTACTAATACAATGAAAACATTTTGAAATTCTCAGACAATCATGTATTTGCCATTCCGTTTATTTCATATATAAACGGAGTACATGTATACCAGGTTGTTAACTGAGATAGTTACTGATCCTATAAACAAGGGAAGTTTGGTAGGCTCGGTATAGATCCGATAAACAAGGATGACTCGGTAAGGGTTACTAGCCTCAAGTATCCTTTATATTACTGTATTTTAACTTAAAGTCAAAGTAGTTCTAAGTTGAAATCTGATAAAATTTTACATTATTCTCACCATCATCCCCTTAAATTCTACATTCTTTGCAGATGTCTTCAAGCTCGAAAAGGTGTTTCATTAATTTTGTTTCGAAATCATTTAGGGTAATTTTTGATATATAAATATATGCGTGTGTTTCAATTGTTGTTTACACAACTTGCCATTTATCTTTATTATCCATTCCTTTTTATTGTACCAAACTCTTAGTTTTGGTGTGCTATATATCATCTTGTTACAGTTGTCATTCGGAGGGAGAGTTATTGGGTTTTTACATGCCAATTGATAATTCCAGAATTCGAAGAAACAAAAGTTGGTGCGCACACCTACCAAAATAACTTATAGATCAAATACTAAAATGTCTAAGTTTGATCGATTACATCAACTTTAGTAGTGTATGCAAATAATGGAGGTCGGTAGCAATGGAGGATCACTCATTAAAACAAGTACCATGGTTGATTTGTACATATGACTCAGATTTAAAAACCAGAAATTTCTGCAACCTCATTGAGGACCAACAATCTAAGTTTGAAATGGATTTGTTTCTTGGAGCACAAATTTTTGGATCTTCATCTTGCTAGCTTATCTTGTCTTATGAATATGGAAATGGCTCTCTTTTCAATCCATTCACAGACGAATACCCACAACTTCAATTAACCAGAACTGTTTTATTGCCTGCCAAATTTAGGCCAATGGCTCAACGCTTATAAAGAATCGAAAGCTCTGGATTCCTAGACATTGTTGTTTTATCATCACCACTAATCTTTGATTATTTTCTGTTCGCAGGTTTATTTTATTGTAAATTTATAGCAATATAGAGACCGCAAGACACAAGATGGTTTATGGTTGAAGACCAACCTTCAAAAAAAGATTACTACCACCTTCATCACTTCCAAGGATACTTCTATGTTTTAGATGTCAATGGAGGGCTTAGTGAATTTGATTCTAGACCAAATCCTAGAACCAGGATTTTGGACATTAGTCATTCACTCCGAAATATAAATCTTAGTGACAATATTTACTTTGTTGAGTCTTCCGACAATTTATTAATAATTGCAAGAAAGGTGCATTTTAAAATGCTCGAGAGGACTTCACCATTTACTGATTTTGAGTCAATTTATGTATACAAGTTATCTATATCTTGTACAATAAATAAGTTGGATATTAGTCAGTCTTGTTGGAGCATGGGTGAAGAGGATTCTTATTGGTTCAAGGGACAGGCTCAAGGGATCAACTGTTGTTTCATGGACATGACAATTCTCTCTTTAAATGGATACAATTTTCCGAAGTTGGACAAATACATCTCTAATTTCAATGATACTTTTATGCTTCAACAATATTTTACAGCAGATGACGCTCTGTATTTTTGTGATTGAACTGACTGTATTACTATGCAACCTCATGATGTGTTCGTGTTCTCTCCATTATGGATGAGCTTGGTTAGAAGAGAGAGAGAGAGAGAGAGAGAGAGAGAGAGAGAGAGAGAGAGAGAGAGAGAGAGAGATGGAGAGACCAAGTTGTACCAGTGCATATCATTTTCCTATGTTTATTTTCTATTGTGTTAGGAAAAATGTTTATTTTTGTCATTTTTTTTTTAATATGTCCATTAAACTATCTATTACTAATGTTTTATGAGGTTGTGTTTGATTCAGGTGTTGTGTTTTTTAGCTTCTCACTCAAAATAGCAAAGATTTTATTTTTGTGAGGACTAGTTAGCCAATCTAATTATGTCTTACAAATTTATGACAATAGTTTAGTTATTTGCTTTAAAATAACCAAAGTTGGGAAAGATTAGTGCTTGATTATGCAAATCCGGAAGTTATGATGGGTCTTTAGAGATAAAAGAATAGAACTGTGATAATAGTTTGCAATATTAGAAATATTCATTACTATTCTATCTTTATCTATTTCAAGAGGTATAATCAAAGCGCAAGAGAATGAGTGGTTATTTGACTTTCTATATAGGTGCAATGCACCATGTTTCACATGTAAGTTGCAAAATCTTATGTTTGGTTTAATGTAAAAGTTTCAATTACATGTAAAATATTTTATATAAAGGGTGGAAGAGAAACTGGGAGTTTCGGATGCCTTGTGGATTGAGGGATATTAATTCAGATTGACTGCTAATACAACGAAAACATTTTGAAATTCTCAGACCATCTTGTATTTACCATTTCTTGTATTTCATATATAAAGGGAGTACATGTATACCAGGTTGTTAACTGAGATAATTATTGATCCTATAAACAAGGGAAGTTTGGTAGGCTTGGTATAGATCCGATAAATGATGCGTTAAATCCGCAAGTGCACGAGTCGGATCAAGTAGTAGAGTGGACTATTGAACAGTCGGGTATCGAATCCTCAAGGAGAAAGAAAATACTAGTAGTAACTATTTATCTATTATTTAGTCAATCAGGTTGGGTTGATGATAGTAAACCTAATTCTAAAACTAACAATACAAATTAACAAGTATAATTGATCTTGAAGATGTTCAATTGATGTAGGGGATACTTGGGCGATTGAATTCTCTCTGGATTTTCTTAGATGTAGATGATGCTCTCTATGTTGAGTCTTGGTGAATCATTGGCCAAGGGTTCCTAATATGATTTCATCCCCTCGCTCGAGGGTGATTACTCAACCTAGTACCCTCACTAGTTAAGTTCTAGGGAACCTATCTCTTAGAAGGACTAAGGGAATAGGACATCTAAAGGAGTTGCTCGCCTTAGTACCCGGGCTCCCGGTGTACTCCTAGCCCTCTGTATTGAAGTTTGTCTACACGCTGGGAGTGCGGTCGCTTCTTCCCCCACATGGACTAGAGAAGCCTCTCCGGGCTCTCGTAACTAGAGAGGTTAATACTTTCACCATACAATACATTCAATAGACTACAATGCATTCAACCAAGTAATCAACATAGAAGAGACAATATCAATTGACCATAATCCAAAGGTTCATCAACACCCAAGTATCAAGAGTTTAGCTCTCCATCAATGGAGAGTAACAACCAATGCCAAGAGAGAAATCAAACATAGAGTTCATGAGATAAAAACCCCTTGATGATGATCGTTGGTGGATCTCTTGCTTCTCTCTAGCCCCTTCTTCTTCTTCTTGAGCCCTCTTGATGGGGAAACTCCTCAAGCCCTCTCCTCCTTGGATGGAGAAGATGATGATAGCTTCCTCCCCTCGTGATGCTTTGGCTTCAACCTCCTCCAAGATGCCCCAAAACCCTCATTAACATTTCTATTTATACCTCCCTCTAGGGTTTTGGGTGTATTTCCCGACTTTACCCTCGATTCGGCTGAAATCGCAGCTGTAGTTTTACGATATACGACCCAGTATGTGTTCCATACGAACCCGTATGGCCCGTATACGGACTCCCATACGGACTATCATACGGGGTTCTGTTAGTCCGTTCATGTGTCCGTATAAATCTCCAGGTCCATACGGGTCCGTATGGGACTCCGTATGGGTATCTTTATTTCGGTTTAAACACTTTGGCCCCGCATTCTCTTGAAAACGCTTCCTTTCTCTTGAGATTGTTGTTTTCTGCCCTGTTTACAAAAACAAAGCCTTTTGAGCACCGGCGGGCCAACATTCCTCCAAAACATAAAGTAATATGCATGAATTCCATATATAAATGATGCTCATTTGAACACTTATCATATATCTCCACACTTAAAGGTTTGCTTGTCCTCAAGCAAAGAAAAGAAATCAAGAAAAGAAGATAAGTGTTCAACCTTGGGCTTCACAAACTATACATGAATTCTAGTCCAATAGCACCACCTCATTCTATTTTCCTATCTCCACACTAGGGCTTAGATTGATCCTGTAACTCTTCCGATAAAGTTCTAGACAAAGCTTGTTCACTCCACATGCCATGTTTTGAAATCTTAATAAGGCAAGCATGCTCTCAGTGGACTCTAGAAGGTCCTTCGGGCCCTAAGATCAAAGGAGTTGTTCCCCTATTGGATGGACGGTGGACAAATAAATAGTTTTTTTTTTTTTTTTTGAAGAGACTCGGGTAGGGCATCTTTATTAGATCCGACTTTCCCAAACTGAAGATTAGGGTAGAGTGTAGTCCCCCCCTTTTGCAGAGGAATCATGCTGATTAGGCACCCGAATCCTTAGTTACTTAGGTGGTTACAACTCTACCCGTAGATGTTCATGCTAAATGGTGATTTTTTCGAAATGAAGAACACTCAAGGTTAGGGAAGTAGGAACTCCAAACTAGTTCGTCACCAAAAGTACTTGAACACTTTGTCTTTATTAACTAAATTGATGTGCTAAACTACTTTATTTTCATTGTACTTGTCCACTACGTGTGTTATGAGGAATTAACAAATTTGAACTAGTGCCACGGAATTTCTTGGAGCCATTGAGAAACAATGCTTAGCTAGTCAAGTCAAAAGAACATGGTAATGGGTTATCTATTGTCCTTCATAATCATAATTGTCACAAAGATGACCTCTACATGCCCATGGTGTTTCAATTGGAAGCATTTCAAATCACGAATGTTGTGCCTAGAGAAAAAATTCATGTCACATTTATCTATCGCCAAGGTTGTCATGAATATCAAGCATAATTATCACAAAAAATATCTAAAATAAATGATCATGATAGCTACCTATCTCCACACTTAAAAGTTTACAATGACCCTAAAAGGAGCTAAGTAGCAACCCACCCACACTCTAGAAGTTTGCATTGTCCTCAACGTGAGAAAATTAAATTCAACAAGTAAAGAAATTGAGTGGAGAAAGGTGAGCAAACTCCCTAAATAGTTGCCGAGAGTTGTTTGTGGGAGCGGGGGACCGCTTGATTATCGAGGGTCGTGGATCCCATGTTGACTCTGCTAACAGAGAGAGAAGAATCAAACCCAATAACATGCAAAACAAGAAAATCCACATAGCGAAAGCAATACATAGGGTAGCGAGTGCATGCCCTTGCTCAATGTGTCATGATGTGCAAAGGTAAATAAAATAACAAGTCACGGGTAACAAAGTTCCGGATAAAGAGAAACGAAATAGAGAAGTAGAAAAGGCCAGTGTCCCGGGTGTCAGGTGGCTCATCGTATACTAGTGGTGGAGATGGAGGAGGTGCAAATGCGGTATGTCCACGAATAAAGAGCGAGAGCTCGGAAAACTACTCCCCGAGCCGTCGCTGTTCCGCTAAAATCATGTCCTAGACAGCTCTCATCTCGGTCATCTGCTCCTCCAACCTCGTGTAACGGCTCCTGAGCGCCAAGGGTCCATCGGTCTTTGGGGGTAGTGCTTGAAGATCAAGGGTCGGCCGCATCGGAATCGCCAGTCGGATCCCTCCTCCTCGAACTATCTTAGGTGTGGCCAACAAAGTATAACGTCCATGGCTCGCCGCGCAATCCAATCTGTGCGAGGAGTGTCATGTCCAGTGGGGATACTAAATGCAGGTGCTGCTTCCCCTCCAACTCGGCCTCGAGACCCATGCCCATGATAAGCCGTGTGATGTAGGGTCCGGCATGGATATCGGTGAGTCGGGTGTTCTGCCCCTGATGCGCCAAGTAGTCTAGGAGCACGTACCCCAAGTGGATCGGAACTCGCTCAATGAGGCTGTAGAGAAATAGGCGATCAATGACTATGACGACTCCACAACTGTCACTGCGGCAGCGATGGTGCGGCTGATGAGGGCATGTAGGTCGCGGTGCACCGAGTCCGTCATAAAGGACGCCTTGTGACTGTCATAGCGCCGCCCAGCTAAATCGAGAAGCTCGCAGAAGAAATGGTGCGCTCGGGGAAGGCCGTGAGTAGCTCGGCGTACTCTCTTGTGAATGTGTAATCACGATCGTATAGCCCCATGTACAGCGCGAACTGAGTATAGCTCATCGTCCTCTACCGCCCGAAAAGCTGGAAGGTAATGGCGGTGCGGTTCTGCTCCCCCACCGCACTCCTGTCGGCCTCGAAGAGCTCAAAGACCTCCAAGGTCGGGCGCGGAATACCTCATGGCTAAGGGAGAAGATCATGTCCCGGTACCGTAGAAGGATATCATCTCTCGGACTTCGATCGGCGATGTTAAAATTTGGATGAGGGTGTCCCAATCTATGACTCGGGTCCGACCGAAGCGGCGAGAGGAGAGACGGACATGTCGAAGGCTGTGGACCTCGTCTGTGAAGTGTGTCTCGGTGGATGACGACCCGGCCCCCGTTCAGCGCCTCTTTGATGCTGTGATCTTCCTCGGCATATCTGAAACTAAACAAGGAACGTCAATGCCAATGAAGCAAAAAGGGTACTCCAAAATTTTCAAATAAATGAACTAAATTGCCCTATATCGGGGTTCCATCTGGACTGAACAGAAGTCCAGGTATCACGAGACGACCCCTATACAAGTCCATTATGGGACTCCGTATATGGAGTCCGTATGGACTCGGCAGCGACGAATCTTGGCCCCATTTCTATATCATCTCGCATCCAAAACACTTCTAAAACATGCAACATTCATCCAATGCAAGTTCTATCACATAATGGCACAAGAATATAACTCATTCATGTCATCCACGCGAAAAATCGATTTCAAACAACCCTAGGTTTCTAAATCATGTCGGCAAGGTATACAATTGAGATCTTGAGTGATTAGCACATACCTAGGGTGATTAAGCCCTTAATTTGAAGAAGAATAGGTGTCGCGTCGCAAAGAGAGGGTGTGGGGTCTCTAGGGTATGAGAGGGAGAAAATGGTGAAGAGAAAAGGGTGAAAGGGGGCTTTTTAAAGAGCCCCTTACTCGTGCCTCTCGACAGACCCTATATGAACTCCTATACAGAGTCCATACGGGGTCGTATATAACACTATCTATATATACGGACTGCTATCAGTCCTTATGAGACCCCGTATACACCTGGGCATAGGCTTATACAGCCCTCCCAGGGTTCATTGATGCTATTCTCTTTGCGCGGCCTGATAGTAAGCAAGACACTACCTCTAATCGACAACATTCAGCATAAGAATGGAAAGAATTGGACAAAAACACCACTTCAACTTATTTCAAGCATCATTAGCTAATCAAAAGAAGCAAAGATTGCCAAAAACTAGGAAAGAAAGTTCAAGAACTTGGGTTGCCTCCCAAGAAGCGCTTGTTTAACGTTACTAGCTTGACCTACCTTCAATTTACCTTATGGAGGCTCAAATACCTTGAAGCTCCCATCAGTCTTTCCAGTGAAGCATGACCCGAACAAACATTCTCCCAAACGTGCATAAATAGAAGAATCTTTTACTTTCATACTGGTTGCTCGATGGGGGAAGTCGAGGAAAAGGATGTGGCAGTTACCCTTTGTTGTTGCACTTTCCTCAAACACTTCTTCAAGGCCGGAATGGGCCTCCTTCTTTTCTTGGTCTTTACAGCTTTGGCCCGGTTTTCATTCCTTGGTATAGCTAAATTTTCCTGGACCTCTTCTGCGGTGTCTTCCACTTCATTCAACTCATCATGCAGCTGGTTTATCATCAAGAGATCTTCCATGCAAGCGGAGGTAATTAGATCGATGTTGTCCACGCTGTAGGATGTATCGTCTTGGGTCACGGTGTGTCGCATTGCCTCGAGTATTTGGAAGGTTACTCCTTGATCCCCCACTCTCAATGCTAGCTTCCCTTGGGCATGATCTTCAAGTGCTTGGGCGGTAGCAAGGAATGGGCACCCAAGGATGATGGGCACATCCACATTATCATCGACATCAAAAAGAACAAAATCGGCCGGGAATACAAACTCATTAATCTTGACGAGGACATCTTCGGCCAAACCCTTGGGCCTCTTTACAGACCGATCCGCTAGTTGTATTGTCATCCCCGTGGGCTTTGGGTCATCAAGCCCAAGTTTCATGTATAAGTTATAGGGCATCACATTAATACTTGCTCCTGAATCCGCCAATGCTTTGTTGGTGATCCCTTTGCCAAAAGTACATGGGACGACAAAACTGCCCGGGTCTTTGAGTTTCTTGGGCAAATCATGTTGTAGAACAGCCGAGCATTGAGCATTGAGAGTGACGGCACCCACTTCCTCCAACTTCTTCCTATTGGATTGGAGGTCCTTCATAAATTTTGCATACTTCGGCATTTGAGCTAGGACATCCACCAATGGCAACTTAATTTGTAGTTGCTTCATCATGCTTGTGAACCTTGCAAATTGTGCATCCTCCTTATCCTTTCTCAATCTTGCTGGATAAGGGACTTTTGGTTGTAATCTGAGGAGGAGGAATGAGTGTGGCTTCTTCTTTGCCCTTCTCCTCTTCTTTGGAAGTGGCAACGGGTGCCGGTGCATCCTTCTCAATTGAACTCTTCCTTTATTGCTTTCCCACCGGAAAGTCGATCCCCTTACCACTCCTCAAAGTAATTGCCTTACATTGCTCACGTGGGTTTGTCTCCGTGTTGCTAGGCAAGCTTCCCTGCGGCCTCTCCGAAAGTGTCTTGGCCATTTGACCCACTTGATTCTCCAAATTCTGCACAGTAACTTGTAGACTTCGGATGGTTGTTTGATTATCTTGCACAATCATCAACATCATCTCCCCTAAGCTTGGCTTTCTCTCTTGTGGCTTCGAGGGGTGTTGGAAGCCCGGCGGGTATTGGCCCCCACTAGGATTCCCATATGCCAACCCGGGGTGGTTCCACTTGGGTGCATAGGCTCTGTATTGCCCCCCCGATTGCCCTTGGTTATTGTTCAAGTATTGCACCTGCTCCATGGTGAGATTCTCCATGCTCATAATTGGGCAACTTGTTATGTCATGCCCTCCACCACAAGTGTTGCAAGATGACACCGAAGACGATCTCGAGGGGCTACCGGTGGTCAACGCCTCAATTTTCCTTGTCAAGATATCCAACTTCTCCGCGAGAGCTACATCAATGGTATTGGGTTCATTTAAGGAGCCCACCAATTTAACTTGCTTCCCCCGAGTAGACCAATGGGCTTCATTACTAGCCATGTCTTAAAAAATTTTCTCAGTGTCATCGGGATATTTGTTCCCAAGAGAGCCTCCGGCGGCCGCATCAACCAAATGTCGTGTTGCATCATCCAATCCATGGTAGAAGGTTCGTACTTTAGCACAATCGTCCAACCCATGTTGGGGGCAACGCCGGAGTAGATCCTTGTACCTCTCATAAGCTTCATAGAACGATTCATTGGGTCCTTGTTTGAAAGAGGAAATATCCAATCGGAGCTTTGTCGCTTTACTAGGTGGGAAGTACCGCCCAAGGAACTTATCGAGCATCTCGACCCATGTACGAATAGATCCCGATAGAAGTGAAGTTAACCACCTGTAGGCTCCTTCTCTCAAGCTAAAGAGGAACAATCTCAATCTAATGGCGTCATCGGATGCCACGTTAATCTTGAACATGTTGCAAATCTGAACAAACTTGGCAATATGAGCGTGAGGGTCTTCATCCGACCTTCCATCAAACTGGGCTGTATTCTGGATCATAGTCATGGTTCTTGGCTTGATCTTGAAGTTATTCATGTTCACATTAGGAGGATGCACACTGAATTCCTCCCCCGTATAGTGAGATCTTTCATATTCGGATAATGTAAGTCGCCTCCCAGCCATAATAGGAATCTCTCTAACTTCCAAACTACCTTCGGTGGGTATGAAGTTCTCCGACCCCGAAGAGGGTCCGGGATTTAACTCCTCCACTTCTTTCAACCTTTTATGAAAAGTCCGATCAATTTCACTATCGGCTTCAACCAGACCCTTAGAATTCTTTCGGGTCATACATCAACACCTCGCAATGAAGAATAGAGGGAGATTAGTAATCATGAGACAATTAAACTTAAATAACAATTAAGATGCAAACAGACACTTTGAAACCAAACTATTATTAAAACAAAATAAAAACTGAAAGTAAACGACTAGATTAATAAACTCCTAGTTTTCCTAGTAGTCCTAAATCTCCCTGGCAACAGCGCTAAAAACTTGATGCGTTAAATCCGCAAGTGTACGGGTCGGATCAAGCAGTAGAGTGGACAATTGAAAAGTCGGGTATCGAATCCTCAGGGAGAAAGAAAGTACTAGTAGTAACTATTTATCTATTATCTAGTCAATCAGGTTGGGTTGATGATACTAAACCTAATTCTAAAACTAACAATACAAATTAACAAGTATAATTGATCTTGAAGATGTTCAATTGATGAAGGGGATACTTGGGCGATTGAATCCCCTCTGGATTTCCTTAGATGTGGATGATGCTCTATATGTTGAGTATTGGTGAATCATTGGCCAAGGGTTCCTAATATGATTTCATCCCCTCGCTCGAGGGTGATTACTCAACCTAGTACCCTCACTAGTTAAGTTCTAGGGAACTATCTCTTGGAAGGACTAAGGGAATAGGATATCTAAAGGAGTTGCTCTCCTTAGTACCATGGCTCCCAGTGTACTCCTAACCCTCTCTATTGAAGTTTGTCTACACGCGGGGAGTGTGGTCGCTTCTTCCCCCACATGGACTAGAGAAGCCTCTCCGGGCTCTCGCAACGTAGAGAGGTTAATACTTTCACCATACAATACATTCAATAGACTACAATGCATTCAACCAAGTAATCAACATGGAAGAGACAATATCAATTGACCATAATCCAAAGGTTCATCAACACCCAAGTATCAAGAGTTTAGCTCTCCATTAATGGAGAGTAACAACCAATGCCAAGAGAGAAATCAAACATAGAGTTCATGAGATAAAAACCCCTTGATGATGACCATTGGTGGATCTCTTGCTTCTCTCTAGCCCCTTCTTCTTCTTCTTGAGCCCTCTTGATGGGGAAACTCCTCAAGCCCTCTCCTCCTTTGTGATGGAGAAGATGATGATAGCTTCCTCCCCTCTTGATGCTTTGGCTTCAACCTCCTCCAAGATGCCCAAAAACCCTCATAAACATTTCTATTTATACCCCTCTCTAGGGTTTTGGGTGTATTTCCCGACTTTACCCTCGATTAGGCCGAAATCGCAACTGCAGTTTTACGATATACGACCTAGTATGTGTTCCATATGACCCCGTATGGCCCATATATGGACTCCCATACGGACTATCATACTGGGTCGTATACTTCTCAGGTCCTCGTGTACGGGGTTCTGTCAGTCCGTTCATGTGTCCGTATAAATCTCCAGGTCCATACGGGTCCGTATGGGACTCCGTATGGACATCTTTCGGCTCGATTTAAGCTTACTTTGGCCCGCATTCTCTTGAAAACGCTTCCTTTCTCTTGAGATTCTTTGTTTTACGCCATTTACAAAAACAAAGCCTTTTTGAGCACCGGCGGGCCAACATTCCTCCAAAACATAAAGTAATATGCATGAATTCCATATATAAATGATGCTCATTTGAACACTTATCAATAAACAAGGATGACTCGGTAAGGGTTACTAGCCTCAAGTATCCTTTATATTACTGTATTTCAACTTAAAGTCAAAGTAGTTGTAAGTTGAAATACAGTAAAAATTTTACATTATTCTCACCATCATCCCCTTAAATTCTACATTCTTTGCAGATGTCTTCATGCTCGAAAAGGTATTTCATTAATTTTGTTTCGATATCATTTAGGGCAATTTTTTATTTATAAATATATGTGTGTGTTTCAATTGTTGTTTACAAAACTTGTCATTTATCTTTATTATTCATTCCTTTTTATTGCACCAAACTCTTAGTCTTGGTGTGCTATATATTATCTTGTTACAGGTGGATTAGGAGGAGGAAGAATTATTGGGTTTTTACATGCCAATTGATAATTCCAGAATTTGAAGAAACCAAAGTTGGTGCGCACACCTTCCAAAAGAACTTATAGATCAAATACTAAAATGTCTAAGTCTCATCGATTACATCAACTTTAGTAGTGTATGCAAATAAAGGAGGTCGCTAATAATGGAGGATCATTCATTAAAACAAGTACCATGGTTGATTTGTACATATGACTCAGATTTAAAAACAAGAAATTTCTACAACCTCATTGAGGACCAACAATCTAAGTATGATATGGATTTGTTTCTTGGAGCACAAATTGTTGGATTTTCATCTAGTTAGCTCATCTTGTCTTACGAAAATGGAAATTGTTCTCTTTTCAATCCATTTACAGACGAATACCCACAACTTCAATCAACCAGAACTGTTTTATTGCCTTCCAAATTTAGGCCAACGGCTCAACGCTTATAAAGAATAGAAAGCCCTGGATTCCTATACATTGTTGTTTTATCATCACCACTAATCTTTGATTATTGTCTGTTTGCAGGTTTATTTTATTGTAAAACTATAGCTATATGCAGACAGCAAGACACAAGATGATTTATGGTTGAAGACCAACCTTCAAAAAAAGATTACTACGACCTTCATTACTTCCAAGGATATTTCTATGCTCTAGATGTCAATGGAGGGCTTACTGAATTTGATTCTGGACGAAATCCTAGAACGAGGATTTTGGACATTAGTCATTCACTCCGAAATATAAATCTTAGTGACAATATTTACTTTGTTGAGTCTTCCGAAAATTTATTAATGATTGTAAGAAAGGTGCATTCTAAAATGCTCAAGAGGACTTCACCATTTATTAATTTTGAGTCAATTTATGTATACAAGTAATCTTTATCTTGTACAATATATAAGTTGGATATTAGTCAGTCTTGTTGGATCAAGGGTGAAGAGGATTCTCACTGGTTCGGAGAGACAAGCTCAAAGGATCAACTGTTGTTTTAAGGACATGACAATTCTCTCTTTAAATGGATACAATTTTCCGAAGATTCACAAATACATCTCTGTTTTCAATGATACTTTTATGCTTCAACAATCTTTTACAACAAATGACGCTCTGTATTTTTGTGATCGACCTGATTGTATTACTATGCAACCTTGTGATGTGTTCGAGTTCTCTCCGTTATGGATGAGCTTGGTTAGAAGAGAGAGAGAGAGAGAGAGAGAGAGAGAGAGAGAGAGAGAGGTGGAGAGACCAAGTTGTATCAGTGCATATCATTTTCCTATGTTTATTTACTATTGTGTTAGCAAAAATGTTTATTTTTGTCATTTTTTTTTAATATTTCCATTAAACTATCTATTACTAATGCTTTATGAGGTTGTGTTTGATTGAGGTGTTGTTGTCTTTTAGCTTCTCACTCAAAATAGCAAAGATTTCATTTTTGTGAGGACAAGTTAGCCAATCCAATATGTCTTACAAATTTATGACAATAGTTTAGTTATTTGCTTTAAAATAACCAAATTGGGAAAGATTAGTCCTTGATTTGGCAAATCCGGAGGTTATGATAGGTCTTTAGAGATAAAAGAATAGAACTGTGATTCTAGTTTGCAATATTGGAAATATTCATTATTATTCCATCTTTATCTTTTTGAAGAGATATAATCAAAGAGCAAGAAAATGAGTGGTTATTTGGCTTTCTATATAGGTGCAATGCACTATGTTTCATATGTAAGTTGCAAAATCTTATGGTTGGTTTAATGTAAAAGTTTCAATTACATGTAAAATATTTTATATAAAGGGTGGAAGGGAAAGTGGGAGTTTCGGAAGCCATGTGGATTGAGGGATATTAATCCAGAAGGACTGCTCATAACACGAAAACATTTTGAAATTCTCAGACCATGTTGTATTTGACATTCCTTGTATTTCATATATAAAGGGAGTACATGTATACCAGGTTGTTAACTGATATAGTTACTGTTACTATAAATAAGGGAAGTTGAGTAGGCTCGGTATAGATCCGATAACCAAGGATGACTCGTTAAGGGTTAGTAGCCTCAAGTATCCTTTATATTACTGTATTTCAACTTAAAGTCAAAGTAGTTGTAAGTTGAAATACTTTAAAAATTTACATTATTCTCACCATCATCCCCTTAAATTCTACATTCTTTGCAGATGTCTTCATGCTCGAAAAGGTATTTCATTAATGTTGTTTCGAAATCATTTATGGCAATTTTTTTATATATAAATATATGTGTGTGTTTCAATTGTTGTTTACACAACTTGCCATTTATCTTTATTATTCATTCCTTTTTATTGCACCAAACTCTTAGTCTTGGTGTGCTATATATTATCTTGTTACAGTTGTCCTTCGGAGGAAGAATTATTGGGTTTTTTTCATGCGAATTGATTGATAATTCCAGAATTCGAAGAAACCATAGTTGGTGCGTACACCTACCAAAAGAACTAATAGATCAAATACTAAAATGTCTAAGTCTAATCGATTTCATCAACTTTAGTAGTGTATGCAAATAAAGGAGGTCGGTAGCAATGGAGGATCATTCATTTAAACAAGTACCATGGTTGATTTGTCCTATGACTCAGATTTAAAAATAAGAAATTTCTACAACCTCATTGAGGACCAACAATCTATGTATGGAATGGATTTGTTTCTTGGAGCACAAATTGTTGGATCTTTATCTAGTTAGCTAAACTTGTCTTATGAAATTGGAAATGGTTCTCTTTTCAATCCATTCACAGAAGAATACCCACAACTTCAATCAACCAGAACTGTTTTATTGCCTTCCAAATTTCGGAAAATGGCTCAACGCTAAAAAAGAATCGAAAGACCTAGATTCCTAGACATTGTTGTTTTATCATCACCACTAATCTCTGATTATTTTCTGTTTGCATGTTTATTTTATTGTAAAACTATAGCTATATGCAGACCGCAAGACACAAGATGGTTTATGGTTGAAGACCAACCTTCAAAAAAAGATTACTACAAACTTCATTACTTCCAAGGATATTTCTATGCTTTAGATGTCAATGGAGGGCTTACTAAATTTGACCAAATTCTAGAACCAGGATTTTGGACATTAGTCATTCACTCCGAAATATAAATCTTAGTGACAATATTTATTTTGTTGAGTCTTTCAACAATTTCTTAATAATTGCAAGAAAGGTGCATTCTAAAATGCTCAAGAGGACTTCACCATTTACTGATTTTGAGTCAACTTATGTATACAAGTTATCTATATCTTGTACAATATATAAGTTGGATATTAGTCAGTCTTGTTGGAGCAAGGGTGAAGAGGATTCTTATTGGTTGAAGGGACAGGCTCAAGGGATCAATTGTTGTTTCATGGACATGATAATTCTCTCTTTAAATCGATACAATTTTCCGAAGTTGGACAAATACATCTCTGTTTTCAATGATACTTTTATGCTTCAACAATCTTTTACAGCAGATGACGCTCTGTATTTTTGTGATCGACCCGATTGTATTACTATGCAACATTATGATGTGTTCGAGTTCTCTCCATTATGGATGAGCTTGGTTAGAAGTGAGAGAGAGAGAGGGAGAGAGAGAGATGGAGAGACGAAGTTGTATCAGTGCATATCATTTTCCTATGTTTATTTACTATTGTGTTATCAAAAATGTTTATTTTTGTCATTTTTTTTAATATTTCCATTAAACTATCTATTACTAATGCTTTATGAGGTTGTGTTTGATTGAGGTGTTGTGTTTTTTAGCTTCTCACTCAAAATAGCAAAGATTTCATTTTTGTGAGGACTACTTAGCCAATCCAATTATGTCTTACAAATTTATGACAATAGTTTAGTTATTTGCTCTAAAATAACCAAAGTTGGGAAGGATTAGTGCTTGCTTATGCAAATCCGGAGGTTATGATGGGTCTTTAGAGATAAAAGAATAGAACTGTGATAATAGTTTGAAATATTAGAAATATTCATTACTATTCTATCTTTATCTATTTAAGGAGATATAATCAAAGAGCAAGAGAATGAGTTGTTATTTGGCTTTCTATATAGGTGCAATGCACTATGTTTCATATGTAAGTTGCAAAATCTCATGTTTGGTTTAATGTAAAAGTTTCAATTACATGTAAAATATTTTATATAAAGGTTGGAAGAGAAAGTGGGAGTTTCGGAAGCCTTGTGGATTAAGGGATATTAATCGAGAACGACTGCTAATACCACGAAAACATTTTGAAATTCTCAGACCATCTTGTATTTGTCATTCCTTGTATTTCATATATAAAGGGACTACATGTGTACCAGGTTGTTACCTGAGATAATTACTGATCCTATAAACCAGGGAAGTTTGGTAGGCTCAGTATAGATCCGATAAATAAGTATGACTCGGTAAGTGTTACTACCCTCAAGTATCCTTTATATTACTCTATTTCAACTTAAAGTCAAAGTAGTTGTAAGTTGAAATACAGTAAAAATTTTACATTGTTCTCAGGATCATCCCCTTAAATTCTACATTCTTTGCAGATGTCTTCATGCTCGAAAAGGTATTTCATTAATTTTGTTTTGAAATCATTTAGGGCAATTTTTTTTATATAAATATATGTGTGTGTTTCAATTGTTGTTAACACAACTTGCCATTTATCTTTATTATTCATTCCTTTTTATTGCACCAAACTCTTAGTCTTGGTGCGCTATATATTATCTTGTTACAGTTGTCATTCGGTGGGAGAATTATTGGGTTTTTACATGCAAATTGATAATTCCAGAATTCGAAGAAACCAAAGTTGGTGCGCACACATACCAAAATAACTTATAGATCAAATACTAAAATGTCCAAGTCTTATCGATTACATCAACTTTAGTAGTGTATGCAAATAATGGAGATTGGTAGCAATGGAGGATCATTCATTAAAACAAGTACCATGGTTGATTTGTACCTATGATTTAGATTTAAAAACAAAAATTTCTACAACCTCATTGAGGACCAACAATCTAAGTATGAAATGGATTTGTTTCTTGGGGCACAAATTTTTGGATCTTCATCTACTTAGCTAATCTTGTCTTATGAATATTCAAATGGTTCTCTTTTCAATCCATTCACAGACGAATACCCACAACTTCAATCAACCAGAACTGTTTTATTGCCTTCCAAATTTAGGCCAATGGCTCAACGCTTATAAAGAATCAAAGGCCCTGGATTCCTAGACATTGTTGTTCTATCATCACCACTAATCTTTGATGATTATGCATTTTGCATGTTTATTTTATAGTAAAACTATAGCTATATGCAGACCGCAAGACACAAGATGGTTTATGGTTGAAGACAAACCTTCAAAAAAAGATTACTACGACCTTCATTACTTCCAAGGATATTTCTATGCTTTAGATGTCAATGGAGGGCTTAGTGAATTTGATTCTGGACCAAATCCTATAACCAGGATTTTGGACATTAGTCATTCATTCCGAAATATAAATCTTAGGGACAATATTTACTTTGTTGAGTCTTCCGACAATTTATTAATAATTGCAAGAAAGGTGCATTCTAAAATGCTCAAGAGGACTTCACCATTTACTGATTTTGAGTCAATTTATGTATACAAGTTGTCTATATCTTGCACAATATATAAGTTGGATATTAGTCAGTCTTGTTGGAGCAAGGGTGAAGAGGATTCGTATTGGTTGAAGAGATAGGCTCAAGGGATCAACTATTGTTTCATGGACATGACAATTCTCTCTTTAAATGGATACAATTTTCCAAAGTTGGACAAATACATCTCTGTTTTCAATGATACTTTTATGCTTTAACAATCTTTTACAGCAGATGACGCTCTGTATTTTTGTGATCGACCTTATTGTATTACTATGCAACCTTATGATGTGTTCGAGTTCTCTCCATTATGCATTAGCTTGGTTAGAAGAGACAGAGAGAGATGTAGAGACCAAGTTGTATCAGTGCATATCATTTTCCTATGTTTATTTACTATTTTGTTAGCAAAAATGTTTATTTTTGTCATTTTTTTAATATTTCCATTAAACTATCTATTACTAATGCTTTATGATGTTGTGTTTGATTAAGGTGTTGTTGTCTTTTAGCTTCTCACTCAAAATAGCAAAGATTTCATTTTTGTGAGGACTAATTAGCCAATCCAATTATGTCTTACAAATTTATGACAATAGTTTATTTATTTGCTATAAAATAACCAATAGTTTAGTTATGATGGGTCTTTAGGGATAAAAGAATAGAACTGTGATAATAGTTTGCAATATTAGAAATATTCATTACTATTCTATCTTTATCTATTTCAAGAGATATAATCAAAGAGCAAGAGAATGAGTGGTTATTTGGCTTTCTATATAGGTGCAATGCACTATGTTTCATATGTAAGTGGAAAAATCTTATGTTTGGTTTAATATAAAAGTTTCAATTACATGTAAAATATTTTCGTAGGCTCGGTATAGATCCGATAAACAAGGATGACTCAGTAAGGGTTACTAGCCTCAAGTATCTTTTACATTACTGTATTTCAACTTAAAGTCAAACTAGTTGTAAGTTGAAATACAGTAAAAATTTTACATTATTCTCACCATCATACCCTTCTATTTTACATTCTTTGCAGATGTCTTTATGCTCGAAAAGGTATTTAATTAATTTTGTTTTGAAATCATTTAGGGCAATTTTTTTATATAAATATATGTGTGTGTTTCAATTATTGTTTACACAACTTGCCGTTTATCTTTATTATTCATTCCTTTTTATCGCACTAAACTCTTAGTCTTTGTGTGGTATATATTATCTTGTTACAGTTGTCATTCGGAGGAAGAATTATTGGGTTTCTCCATGCCAATTAATAATTCAAGAATTCGAAGAAACCAAAGTTGTTGTGCACACCTCCCATATGAACTTATAGATCAAATACTAAAATGTCTAAGTATGATCGATTACATCATATTTAGTAGTGTATGCAAATAATGGAGGTCATTTGTAATGCCTGCCCCGAAATAAATAAAGATTTTTTTTTATTATTATTAATTGTTAATTAATGGAAATTAATTAACGGTAAATTAATTCGGGTTAATTAATTTATTAATTAAAAGATTTCTTTTAATCAATTACTGGAGGAAACAGACAAAAGTTAGAGTCATGAGAAGTGGATGGTGGGGGCATGACGGAACCGTGACACCACGGTAGATACACTCGTTACTAGTACCGTTGACGAGATTCGCGGTCTGGGTGGACATGAGGACAAACGAATTATCACGGGGGACGTCAAGTCGAGGACCCGTGATGAATCATTTCGACGTCATGTGAGGCTACAGGAATCCCGTGATTCCAAAGTACCACAGGTGGAGCTATAGAGAAGACTTTTCTTTATTTAATTAATAAAGCTCATAGTTAAAGGATGACATGTGGAGAGAGAGTAGAAAAAAAAAGGGTTTTGATTCCCCTCCCTCTCCCTCTCGACCGATTTTCGGATCCGGACCGCACCTCTCTCCCTCCTACCGGCGGCCCTCTCCTCCGTGAGCTTCCCCAGCGGCGGATCTTGCCGGGCCACGCTGTGACCTCTACACGCAAGACCGGCCAAGCCGGCGTGCACCGCCCGTGGCCACGGCGGCCACGCCCACTGCGGCATCGCCGCCTGCGCCATCCTCCCTCCGGCCAGCTCCGGTCGTGCAAACCGGCGCGACAGCGACCCCCGGCCAGCCGTGCGGCCTGCTCTGCCGGCCGTACGCCCCCTGTTTGGCCGCCTCCGGCCAGTGTGCCGCCGCTCCGGCCTTCCCTTGCACCCCACGAGAGCCAGCCGGCCGGCCTGCAGGCGCTCTTCCCGGCAGTCAGCCCGTTTCCTGCTCCTCCACGCGCAGCCACGGTTCGCCTCTTCCGATCTCCGGCGAGCGACGCTTCTTCTTCCTCCTCCGGCAAGATCCAATGGCCGGAACCTCCATCTAGACCCCAGTAGTAACCAACTGTCCCTCCCCGACTGATTTGGGACTGCATATCGAGCAAGCACGGTGAGCATCCTTAACGTAGTATGAAGAATACAATCATAGAAATTGGAGAGAGTTAAGGGCTGTGAAATATTGATCTTAATGCCATGTATTGCAAGAGTTAAGAAGGATATTACTTGTATAAATGTTTTAAATTAATGTGGAGCGTGTTTGTACTAATTTCGGGGCCCTATAAATAGGGGAGGTGCCGCCGAAATTTCATGAAAAATCTCTAAGTGTAAATGCCCTATTAATGTCCATGCTAACATGCTTAAGTGTTATTAATTTCCATGATTTGATGTTTAATGGTTTCATGCACTAGATTCATTGCTCTTGGTTAATTAAGCATGTATAGGGACATTCTAAGGATCTTAAAGACATAAGATACATGTTAAGGATGAAAGCATGCTTAGAGAGTACTTGTTGTCTTCCAAGTATGTTAAGTATGAGAAGATTATCACTTGATAGTTTTAATCTCTTGTTAGAAATAGTTAGGACTTCATGAATATCCGTATTTCGTATTATACGGTGTGTTGAAGTGTAAAGGAGCTGAGACTTTATTATATATTTATTAGATCTAGGTTGAACTGGCGTGAAGCAGGACGAGGATCCGAGGAGTTGCTCTCGGTCGGGTGGAAGCTCTCGCACGGGAGGTTTGTGAGTATTCCTTCCTCCTACCCCACTTCGATTTTTTTTTTTGTACTTTTATTTCCTCGAGATGTTCCCAACATATATTTGAGATGGTTTTTCTTATATGTGTTGGTTTTATATCTCGAGGGGATTGTTGTTATCATTCTTCTTCTTGTGCGTATTTAAGTAGAGTTTACTTCTTAAATACGTATTGACTCCCGATCTCGATGAGATCACCGACCATTTATATTGGGATGTTCTTTGCCTTGGATGTATGTATATTTATACCTGTTGTTAGGTATTAGTACTATCAATCTCTTACTTTCAGGCATGATACATCGGACGGAGACCCTGGCAGAGGGTGTATAATATCTGGCCATCAGGCCCCGGCAGAGGGCGTGTAATATTTGGCCACGAGCATTTGATGCTCTATCGGACGGAGACCCTGGCAGAGGGTGTATAATATCTGGCCACTTGGCTTAGTCAGAGAGCGGCATTTTCTGACCATGTGCACATGTATGCTATAGCTTAGTCCGGCTTAGGCCGAAGACGATACCGATGGTGTCGTAGATGTCGTAGACATCTTAGTATCACATATGCCAGAGATTGAGTACATCTGTGGATTTTATCTGCATTCCAGCTACTTATTGATTATTTGTGATTGTGTTTCACTTGCTTATTTACTCTTGGCTTACTTTATTCCGTTCCTTGTTTATGGCCTTCGCCTATTTTATTGTTTATGCGACCCTACTGGGTCTATTCTTTAGGCTCATGCACTTGATTCGTGTATTACTCAGGTTCGGACGAGGAGGAGTAGGATCGAGCTTAGGAGGGATATACAGGAGTTCTTTGACTCAATTGCTACTTCTATTTGTCTTGAGGTCTGCGTACCTCTTTTTATTCTGTGTGAGGCTTGTAATTTAGATTTCTTTGTTGTATGGATTTCTAGGGGTGGCTGGACTGGATCCTAGTGTTGGGTTATGTAAACCCGATATTGTACTATATGGAGTTATGCGAACTCCCTTCATGTTTGAGCTATGATTCCATTTGTATTATTAACTCACGAATACTTATTGTATAAGAGTTCTTAAGGCCTTCTTTGAATGGGGACTAGTCCTTGTTTGGAGTGCGGCGGTTGTCCTACGATGCTGGCCGTGGTTGAGTGTGACAATTTTTATGGTATCGAGTGATGCAATTCAAGTCACCCTAGTTATCTCGGCAACTTAGGAGTCTAGTCTTTATCTTGTTGAGAGAGTGGGTTGGTAGTGTCATGACTCTATTTGGAACTTTTCTATCTTGCGAAGTCATGCCTCAGAGGCGAGGCGACCAAGCAAGAGGCGGTGAGCCCACCCGGAGCCCATGCATTGGCGGGGAGGAGGCGCGGTCGGTTTAGATCTGGAGGCCCTTGGTGAGCCGGCCCCAGGCCCGGGTGCCCACGAGGCCGGTCTGAGACCCCATGGCGGGGGTCATCCACGGCTATCAGCGGCGGAGGCTACCCGGCTACCCCACGGGGAGGATCCCGGTTTCCCGGTAAAGGGGATATCACGGACCCGGCAGCCCGGTGGGTACCACAGCCCGCGTCTGCGGAGCATATCACGGTCAGCGCCAGAGGAGACACCACAGTCCTACACGAGGGGGCCTATCGAGATCCGGCCGCGATGCCGAGGCCTTATGCGAGAGATGGCGAGGATGATGCGTGACGTAGCGGCGGCAGCGGCAGCAGTGATGGCGAGGAAGCGATGGCGTGCCAGCGTGGCGGCAAGATGGCTTGAACCCACCTACACGCTCCCTGCGGCTCACGGAAGGCGTGAGTCTTGGCGAGATGCCAGTCTTTGAGTGGTAGTAGTTCTCAGCGAGTTTGAGGCATGGACCCCCACCGTTTGAGGGAGGTACCCCACCGGGGCGTGGCGAGCGATGGATAGATGAGATTGAGGCTACCTTCCGAGGCTATCACGAGGCAGGAAGAAGACATGGTGAGACTATTTTGCCTACATCTTTGAAGGTAAGCGCCGAGAAGTTGGTACAAGGCCAAGTAAAACGAGAGGTGAAAAAGGCTTTGAGTCTTGGAAAGAGTTTAGAACCGCCTTCTTCGACAAGTACTTTTCAGCGAGCAGACAGGCTTTGATGACTCAGCAGTTTTTGACCTTGCAGCAGGGGACTAGGACTGTCGACGCAGTATGAGGCGAAGTTTGGCGGCTATCCGTGTTTGCCTCTACCCTTGTGGGCGACCTTTATTTCAAGGCCGCCCGGTTTGTTAGTGGCTTGAGGCCTAACCTCCGGCGTTGATGGCGCCATCTTTGAGATGTCCCTTTCCACGAATTGGTGGAGATAGCTAAGGATCTTGAGCTAGCTTTGGCGGGGAAACACAGGAGCCATAAGCGAGAGCAAAGCAGCGGCAAAGGAAAAAGCTCCAGGAAGAGTGAGTCCTCCGGGGCAGTTTAGGGCGCTCGAGAGTGGCGCAGGTCCCGACCTACAGTGAGATCTTCCCTCGTCATCCGGGTCAGAGGCGAGGATGCGTCGAGGGAGGAGCCCACGTCCTCATTACACCCGTTGTGGGGGCCCACACACTAGGGAGCAGTGTTGGCACCAGGCAGATATGTGCTTCCGATGTTGTAGCACCGAGCATTCTGAGCGATTGCCCCTCGGCGGGCGAGTCGCCCGGGGAGGAGATGGCTCCCAGGGCGGCACCCAGGCAGACCCCCACGACACTGGAGGTTCACGGCCAGCCACGGGGAGGCCAGGAGGTGAGAGGAGGATCGAGGCGGGAAGGGGAGGGAAGGCGGTAGGTTCCCCTTCTCCTTCTAGTCGACCCGATTGCTTTCGGGGTGGGTTTACAACGACCGGGGAGGATGCAGAGCCTCTCATGAGGTGGTTGCGGTACCATCGCCGTTTGCTCTTACTATGCTTGTACCTTTGTTTGATCGAGGCTGACACATTCTTTCGTGTCCACTTCATTTGCCCGGAGGAATAGTTTGTATGTAATTAAACTGTCACACGACCTGCGCGTCGATACCCCGGTGGGAGCGGCAAAGATCGTGGATAGGTTGGCACCTCAATGCTCAGTCATGATCGAGGGTCACGAACTCATTGCCGACCTACACCTGATGGAGATGCGCGACTACGATGTGATCCTCGGCATGGATTGGCTCTCCTTAGCTTATGCGGTGTTGGACTGCAGAAGGAAGAGAGTGCACTTTCGATTTCCAGGCTCCGAGGAGTTCGTCTTCAAGGGCAGTAAGGGTTACACACTAGCTGGGGAGATATCGCACGGGCCGGGGGAAGGCGATCAATAGTGGTTCCGCTGGGTTTTACGGCGTCGATCATTTGAGACAAAGGGATGCACAATATCACGGTGGCACAAATTCCGGTAGTCGCGATTTTCGGATGTATTTCGGATGACTTGCAGGGACTACCCCAGAGAGAGAAGTGGAATTTGGCATCGACCTAGCCCGGGAGCGACATCCATATCCGAGCCCCTACCGAATGGCCCTGCAGAGTTGAAGGGCTGAAGCAACAACTTGAAGAACTCACGGAGAAAGGCTTCATTCGGTAGAGCATGTCACCTTAGGGAGCCCGATGCTGATGCGTCAAGAAGAAGAGCGGATCCATGAGATTATGTATCGATTACCATGAGCTCAACAAGGTGACAATCAAGAACAAATACCCTCTGCTTAGAGAATCGATGATGCGATGGATCGGCTACAAGAAGCAGGTGTTCTCCAAGATAGACTTGAGGTGCAGGTACCATCAAGTACGGATTGAGTGAGGATGTCGAAGAGTGCCTTTCGCCGCGAGGTATGGAGCACTATGAGTTTCTAGTGATGCCGTTTGGGCTTACCAATGCCCCGGCGGTATTCATGGATTTGATGAACTGTATATTCAGACGCTACTTGGATTGGTTCGTAGTCGTCTTCATTGACGATATTCTGACATACTCAAAGAGCAAGAAGTTACATGCAAAACACTTGAGGCTAGTGCTGGAGGCGCTGAGGCATGAAGAGCTGTACGCCAAGTTTTCCAAATGTGACTTCTGGCTAAGTAGCGTGGCTTTCCTGGGACACGTCATCAGCGGAGATGGTGTTTCTGTGGATCCCAAGAAAATTGAAGCAGTAGTAGACTGGAGTAGACCGAGCACCGTCAGAGAGATCAGGAGCTTCCTGGGATTAGCTGGCTACTACAGGAGGTTTGTAGAGGGATTCTCCCGTATAGCATTACCCATGACCAGGCTGACTCGGAAGGGTACTCCTTACATCTGGACGGAGGACTGCGAGCAGAGCTTCATAGAACTGAAGAACCGATTGGTATCTGCACCGGTCTTGGCCCTACCAGAGAGCGGGTGCGGGTACATAATCTACAGTGATGCTTGCAAGACGGGTTTGGGGTGCGTCCTTATGCAGAATGGGCGAGTCATTGCCTATGCTTCAAGGCAGTTGAAGTCGCATGAAGAGAACTACCCCACACATGACCTAGAGTTGGCAGCAGTAGTATTTGCCTTGAAGATTTGGCGCCACTTCCTGTACGGCGTGCCATGTGAGGTGTATACAGACCATAAAAGTCTGAAATACATATTCACACAGAAGGAGCTAAACATGAGGCAGGAGAGGCGGGTCAGGCGATCAAAGACTATGACCTCGGTATTCACTACCACCGAGGCAAGGCTAATGTGGTGGGCGTGCATTGAAAGCGGGGAAGGTCAATTCACGGAGCTAGCGCAAATCTTACTGATCAGATACCTCTTCTGGAGGAGATGAGGAGACTTGAGCTAGAGGTGATTGAGCCAAGCTCGGAGGTGAGCATGGCTACTCTATGCATACGGCCTACCATATTGGATAGGATTCGGGATAACCAAAGACAAGATAGTAGGATGGTGGATATTTTGAACAAGATGGAACAAGGCTTGACAACACAGTTCCGGATCCACGAGGATGGCACAAGTAGATTTGGAGATCGAATATGTGTACCCAATATACCAGAGCTCAAGAGAGACATAATGGAAGAAGTACACTACTCAAGCTATGCGATGCATCCCGGGGGTACCAAAATGTATCGTGGATTAAAGAAATACTTCTGGTGGAACGCCATGAAGAAGGAGATAGCCTACTTCGTGGTTCATTGCCTTACCTGCCAGCGAGTGAAGGCAGAGCACCGCAAGCCAGCAGGGAAGCTACAACCCCTACCAATACCAGAGTGGAATTGGGAGCACATCACAATGGACTTCGTGACTGGCTTGCCTCGGTCTCAAAAAGGGAATGAGGCCTTATGGGTGATCTTGGACCGACTGACCAAGTCGGCGCATTTTCTGGCATTGACACGTAAGAGGGTTTTGTACGACTAGCGAGTTATACATGGACTGAGGATGCGATGCTGTCTACATGGTATACCGGTGGCGATCACATCAAGCAATGAGATCCTAGTTTCGTCTGAGATTAGGGGGTGTCTACATGAAGCCACAGGTACTTTCGATTGGCGTTTAGCTTTGCCTTTCATCCACCGACGGATGGTCAATGAGAAGGACGATCCAGTTCTAGAAGGACATCTTTGAGGGCGTATTGCCCTAGACTTCTCGATTCTTGGGATGAGCACTTGACAATGGCGAGTTTGCCTACAACAACAGATTATAAGGCAAGCATCCAAATGGCACCATCACGAAGCCCTATCACAGGCGACCTTGCCCGATCTCCTATATTACGGAATGGCGTAGGAGAGCGGGCTTTGAAGGACCCGAGGAAGTGCAAAATCAGAAGCAAGTAGTAAAAGTTATCGGGGAAAGGTTGAAGATAGCTTCGAGTCGTCAAAGAGCTATCTTGCCGACAAAGCATGGCAAACTCTGTCTTTGGAGTTCAATGGGCGACAAAGTGCTTTTAAAAGTATCACCCATGAAGGGTGTGATGAGATTTGGACAGCGCGGGAAGCTTAGCCCGCGGTACTTTGGGCCTTTTGAGGTATTGGGGCGAGTTGGAGTAGTGGCATACCGGTTGGCCCTACCTCCAGACTTGGCCCAAGTTCACAATGTCTTCCACGTCTCCATGCTGAGGAAGTGCTTGACCGACCCGTCCCAAGTCATTGAGTATGAGCCAGTGGAACTTCAGCAGGATTTGACTTACGAGGAGTTACCCGTAGAGATACTCGACCACAAGGAACAACAACTAAGGAATCAGAGCATTCCTTTAGTCAAGGTAAGATGGAACAACCACACGGGTGGTGAAGCTACCTGGGAACGCGAAGCCGACATGAAGAAGCGTTACCCAGATCTGTTTGAGTAATCTCTGATGTGAGTTTAGGGATTAAACTCCTATAAGGGGGGGAGATTGTAATGCCTGCCCCGAAATAAATAAAGATTTTTTTTTATTATTATTAATTATTAATTAATGGAAATTAATAGACGGTAAATTAATTCGGGTTAATTAATTTATTAATTAAAAGATTTCTTTTAATCAGTTACTGGAGGAAACAGACAAAAGTTAGAGTCCCGGGAAAAGTGGATCTGGTCGGGGACAATGACAGACCCCGTGACACCACAGTACACTCGTGCCACTAGTACCATTGACCCGAGATTCGCGGATCTGGGTCAGACATGAGGACAAACGAATTATCACGGGGGACGTCAAGTCGAGGACCCGTGATGAATCATTTCGACGTCATGTGAGGCTACAGGAATCCCGTGATTCCACAGTACCACAGGTGGAGCTATAGAGAAGACTTTTCTTTATTTAATTAATAAATCTCATAGTTAAAGGATGACATGTGGAGAGAGAGTAGAAAAAAAAAGGGTTTTCATTCCCCTCCCTCTCCCTCTCGATCTGATTTTCCAGATCTGGACCGCACCTCTCTTCCCCCCCTACCGGCGGCCCTCTCCCTCCGGCGAGCTTCCCGGCGGATCTTGCACGCCCGGCCGGCGGCAGGCGGCCCTACCACGCGGCGCACCGGCCAAGGCTGCGCGCTCCGCAGCCCGGCGGCCACGCCTACTTCGCGGCCGTAGCCTGCGCCATCCTCCCTCCGGCCCGGCTCGCGTGCAAAGCCGGCGGCAATGACCCGACGGTATGCGGCTCGCTGCTGGCCGTCGCCTCTGTTTGGCCGCCTCCGGCCGGTGTGCAGCCACTCCGGTCTTCCCTCGCACCCCACGAGAGCCGGTCGGCCGGCCTGCAGGCGCTCTTCCCGGCGGTCTGCCCGGTTCCTGCTCCTCCACGCGCAGCCACGGTTCGCCTCTTCCGAGCTCCGGCGAGCGACGCTTCTTCTTCCTCCTCCGGCGAGATCCAATGGCCGGAACCTCCATCTAGACCCCAGTAGTAACCAACTGCCCCTCCCCGACTGATTTGGGACTGCATATCGAGCAAGCACGGTGAGCATCCTTAACGTAGTATGAAGATTGCGATCATAGAGATTGGAGGGAGTTAAGGGCTGTGAAATATCGATCTTAATGCCATGTATTGCAAGAGTTAAGAAGGATATTACTTGTATAAATGTTTTAAATTAATGTGGAGCGTGTTTGTACTAATTTCGGGGCCCTATAAATAGGGGAGGTGCCGCCGAAATTTCATGAAAAATCTCTAAGAGTAAATGCCCTATTAATGTCCATGCTAACATGCTTAAGTGTTATTAATTTCCATGATTTGATGTTTAATGGTTTCATGCACTAGATTCATTGCTCTTGGTTAATTAAGCATGTATAGGGACATTCTAAGGATCTTAAAGACATAAGATACATGTTAAAGATGAAAGCATGCTTAGAGAGTACTTGTTGTCTTCCAAGTATGTTAAGTATGAAAAGATTATCACTTGATAGTTTTAATCTCTTGTTAGAGATAGTTTGGACTTCATGAATATCCGTATTTCGTATTATACGGTGTGTTGAAGTGTAAAGGAGCTGAGACTTTATTATATATTTATTAGATCTCAGTTCAGACGCGTGAAACGGGACGAGGATCTGAGAGTTGCTCTCCAGATCAGGTAGGCTCTCGCACGGGAGGTTTGTGAGTATTCCTTCCTCCTACCCCACTTCGATTTTTTTTTTGTACTTTTATTTCCTCGAGATGTTCCCAACATATATTTGAGATGGTTTTTCTCATTTGTGTTGGTTTTATATCTCGAGGGGATTGTTGTTATCATTCTTCTTCTTATGCGTATTTAAGTAGAGTTTACTTCTTAAATACGTATTGACTCCCGATCTCGATGAGATCACCGACCATTGTATATTCAGGATGTTGCTGCCTTGGATGTATGTATATTTATACCTGTTGTTAGGTATTAGTACTATCAATCTCTTACTTTCAGGCATGATACATCGGACGGAGACCCTGGCAGAGGGTGTATAATATCTGGCCATCAGGCCCCGGCAGAGGGCGTATAATATCTGGCCACGAGCACTTGATGCTCTATCGGACGGAGACCACAGCGAGAGGGGTGTATAATATCGGCCACTTGGCCGGTCAGAGCGGCATTTTCCGACCATGTGCACATGTATGCTATAGCTTAGTCAGAGCTTAGGCGAAGAAGGCGATCTAGATGTAATTATGCGTGGATGTCGTAGACATCTTAGTATCACATATGCCAGAGATTGAGTACATCTGTGGATTTTATCCGCATTCCAACTACTTGTTGATTTTTTGTGATTGTGTTTCACTTGCTTATTTGCTCTTGGCTTACTTTATTCCGTTCCTTGTTTATGGCCTTCGCCTATTTTATTGTTTATGCGACCCTACTGGGCCTATTCTTTAGGCTCATGCACTTGATTCGTGTATTACTCAGGTTCGGACGAGGAGTAGGATCGAGCTTAGGCGGGGATATAGCGAGTTGCTGACTCGGCTACTTCTATTTGTCTTGAGGTCTACGTACCTCTTTCATTCTGTGTGAGACTTGTAATTTAGATTTCTTTGTTATATGGATTTCTAGGAGTGACTGGACTGGATCCTAGTTTTGGGTTGTGTAAACCCGATATTGTACTATATGGAGTTATGCAGAACTCCCTTCATGTTTTAGCTATGATTAGATGTTATTATTAACTCTGAATACTTATTGTATAAGAGTTCTTAAGGCCTTATACCGAATGGGGACTAGTCCTGTTTGGAGTCTTGCGGTTGTCTACGATGCTGGGCCGTGGTTCGGGGCGTGACATCGATAGCAATGGAGGATCATTCATTAAAACAAGTACCATGGTTGATTTGTACCTATGACTCAGATTTAAAAACAAGAAATTTCTACATCCTCTTTGAGGACCAACAATCTGAGTATGAAATGGATTTGTTTCTTGGAGCACAAATTGTTGGATCGTCATCTAGCTAGCTCATCTTGACTTAAGAAAATGGTAACGGTTCTCCTTTTAATCCATTCACAGATGAATACCCACAACATCAATCAACCAGAAATGTTTTATTGCTTTCCAAATTTAGGCCAATGGCTCAACGCTTATGAAGAATCGAAAGCCCTGGATTCCTAGACATTGTTGTTTTATCTTCGCCTCAAATCTTTGATGATAATCAGTTTGCAGGTTTATTTTATTGTAAAACCATAGCTATATGCAGACCGCAATACACAAGATGGTTTATGGTTGAAGACCAACCTTCAAAAAAAGATTACTGCGACCTTCATTACTTCCAAGGATATTTCTACGCTTTAGATGTTAATGGAGGGATTCTTTGAATTTGATTATGGACCAAATCCTAGAACCGGGATTTTTGACATTAGTCATGAACCCCAAAATATAAATCTTAGTGACAATATTTACTTTGTTGAGTCTTCCGACAATTTATTAATAATTGCAAGAAAGGTGCATTCATAAATGCTCAAGAGGACTTCACCATTTACTTATTTTGAGTCAATTTATGCATACAAGTTATCTATATCTTGTACAATATATAAGTTGGATATTAGTGGTTCGGAGAGACAAGCTCAAGGGATCAACGTTGTTTCTTGGACATGACAATTCTCTCTTTAAAGGGATACAATTTTCCGAAATTGAACAAATACATCTATGTTTTCAATGATACTTTTGTGCTTCAACAATTTTTTACAGCATATGACACTATGTACTTTTGTGATCGACCTTATTACATTACTATGCAACCTAATGATGTGTTCGAGTTCTCTCCTTTATGGATGAGACTTGCTCAAAGAGAGAGTAAGAGAGACCAAGTTGTATAAGTGCATATCATTTTCCAATGTTTATTTGTGTCATTTTTTTCAATATTTCTATTAAACTATCTATTACTAATGCTTTATGAGGTTGTGTTTGATTGAGGTGTTGTTGTCTTTTAGCTTCTCACTCAAAATAACAAAGATTTCATTTTTGTGAGTACTAGTTAGCCAATCCAATTATGTTTTACATATTTATGACAATAGTTTAGTTATTGGCTTTAAAATAACCAAAGTTGGCAAAGATCGATTACTTGATTTAGCAAATTGAGAGTTGATGATAAGCGCTTTAGAGATAAAAAGAATTGAACTTGTAATTCTAGTTTGCTATATTAGAAATATTCATTACTATTCCATCTTTATCTATTTCAAGAGAAATAATCAAATAGCAAGAGAATGAGTGGTTATTTGCCTTTCAAGGGTGGAAGAGAAAGTGAGAGTTTCGAAGTCTTGTGGATTGAGGGATATTAATCGAAGGATTGCTATACCACGAAAACATTTCCAAATTCCTCGAGACCATCTTTTTATTTGCCATCCCTTGTATTTCATATATAAAGGGAGTACATATATACCAAGTTGTTAAGCGAGATAGTTCCCGATCCTATAAACAAGGGAAGTTTGGTAGGCTCGGTATAGATCCGATAAAACAAGGATGACTCGGTAAGGGTTACTAGCCTCAAGTATCCTTTACATTCGTATTTCAACTTAAAGTCAAAGTAGTTGTAAGTTGAAATACTGATTAAAATTTTACATTATTCTCACCATCATACCCTTAAATTTTACATTCTTTGCAGATGTCTTCATGCTCGAAAAGGTATTTCATTAATTTTGTTTTGAAATCATTTAGGGCAATTTTTTTTTATATAAATATATGTGTGTGTTTCAATTATTGTTTACACAACTTGCCGTTTATCTTTATTATTCATTCCTTTTTATCGCACCAAACTCTTAGTCTTTGTGTGGTATATATTATCTTGTTACAGTTGTCATTCGGACAAAGAATTATTGGGTTTTTCCATGCCAATTAATAATTCAAGAATTCGAATAAACCAAAGTTGGTGTGCACACCTCCCAAATGAACTTATAGATGAAATACTAAAATGTCTAAGTCTGATCGATTACATCAACTTTAGTAGTCTATGCAAATAATGGAGGTCGGTAGCAATGGAGGATCATTCATTAAAACAAGTACCATGGTTGATTTGTACCTATGACTCAGATTTAAAAACAAGAAATTTCTACAAACTCATTGAGGACCAACAATCTGAGTATGAAATGGATTTGTATCTTGGAGCACAAATTGTTGGATCTACATCTAGTTAGCTCATCTTGACTTAGGAAAATGGTAACGGTTCTCTTTTTAATCCATTCACAGACGATTACCCACAACTTCAATCAACCAAAACTATTTTATTGCCTTCCAAATTTAGGCCAATGGCTCAACGCTTATAAAGAATCGAAAGCCCTGGCTTCCTAGACATTGTTGTTTTATCATCACAACTAATCTTTGATGATTGTCTGTTTGCAGGTTTATTTTATTGAAAAACTATAGCTATATGCAGACCGCAAGACACAAGATGGTTTATGGTTGAAGACCAACCTTCAAAAAACGATTACTACGACCTTCATTACTTCCAAGGATATTTCTATGCTTTAGATGTCAATGGAGGGCTTACTGAATTTGATTCTGGACGAAATCCTAGAATGAGGATTTTGGACATTAGTCATTCACTCCGAAATATAAATCTTAGTGACAATATTTACTTTGTTGAGTCTTCCGACAATTTATTAATGATTGTAAGAAAGGTGCATTCTAAAATGCTCAAGAGGACTTCACCCTTTATTGATTTTGAGTTAATTTATGTATACAAGTTATCTTTATCTTGTACAATATATAAGTTGGATATTAGTCAGTCTTGTTGGATCAAGGGTGAAGAGGATTCTCACTGGTTCGGAGAGACAAGCTCAAGGGATCAACTGTTGTTTTAAGGACATGACAATTCTCTCTTTAAATGGATACAATTTTCCGAAGATTCACAAATACATCTCTGTTTTCAATGATACTTTTATGCTTCAACAATCTTTTACAACAAATGACGCTCTGTATTTTTGTGATCGACCTGATTGTATTACTATGCAACCTTGTGATGTGTTCGAGTTCTCTCCGTTATGGATGAGCTTGGTTAGAAGAGAGAGAGAGAGAGAGAGAGAGAGAGAGAGAGAGAGAGAGAGAGAGAGAGAGAGAGAGAGAGATGGAGAGACCAAGTTGTATCAGTGCATATCATTTTCCTATGTTTATTTACTATTGTGTTAGCAAAAATGTTTATTTTTGTCATTTTTTTTAATATTTCCATTAAACTATCTATTACTAATGCTTTATGAGGTTGTGTTTGATTGAGGTGTTGTTGTCTTTTAGCTTCTCACTCAAAATAGCAAAGATTTCATTTTTGTGAGGACAAGTTAGCCAATCCAATATGTCTTACATATTTATGACAATAGTTTAGTTATTTGCTTTAAAATAACCAAAGTTGGGAAAGATTAGTGCTTGATTTGGCAAATCCGGAGGTTATGATAGGTCTTTAGAGATAAAAGAATAGAAATGTGGTTCTAGTTTGCAATATTAGAAATATTCATTATTATTCCATCTTTATCTTTTTCAAGAGATATAATCAAAGAGCAAGAAAATGGGTGGTTATTTGGCTTTCTATAAATGTGCAATGCACTATGTTTCATATGTAAGTTGCAAAATCTTATGTTTGGTTTAATGTAAAAGTTTCAATTACATGTAAAATATTTTATATAAAGGGTGGAAGAGAAAGTGGGAGTTTCGGAAGCCATGTGGATTGAGGGATATTAATCCAGAAGGACTGCTCATACGACGAAAACATTTTGAAATTCTCAGACCATCTTGTATTTGACATTCCTTGTATTTCATGTATAAAGGGAGTACATGTATACCACGTTGTTAACTGAGATAGTTACTGTTCCTATAAATAAGGGAAGTTGAGTAGGCTCGGTATAGATCCGATAACCAAGGATGACTCGTTAAGGGTTAGTAGCCTCAAGTATCCTTTATATTACTGTATTTCAACTTAAAGTCAAAGTAGTAGTAAGTTGAAATACAGTAAAAATTTTACATTATTCTCACCATCATCCCCTTAAATTCTACATTCTTTGCAGATGTCTTCATGCTCGAAAGGGTATTTCATTAATTTTGTTTTGAAATCATTTAGGGCAATTTTTTTTATATAAATATATGTGTGTGTTTCAATTATTGTTTACACAACTTGCCGTTTATCTTTATTATTCATTCCTTTTTATCGCACCAAACTCTTAGTCTTTGTGTGGTATATATTATCTTGTTACAGTTGTCATTCGGACGAAGAATTATTGGGTTTTTCCATGCCAATTAATAATTCAAGAATTCGAATAAACCAAAGTTGGTGCGTACACCTACCAAAAGAACTAATAGATCAAATACTAAAATGTCTAAGTCTAATCGATTACATCAACTTTAGTAGTGTGTGCAAATAAAGGAGGTCGGTAGCAATGGAGGATCATTCATTTAAACAAGTACCACGGTTGATTTGTACCTATGACTCAGATTTAAAAACAAGAAATTTCTACAACCTCATTGAGGACCAACAATCTATGTATGAAATGGATTTGTTTCTTGGAGCACAAATTGTTGGATCTTCATCTAGTTAACTAATCTTGTCTTATGAAATTGGAAATGGTTCTCTTTTCAATCCATTAACAGAAGAATACCCACAACTTCAATCAACCAGAGCTGTTTTATTGCCTTCCAAATTTAGGAAAATGGCTCAACGCTAATAAAGAATCGAAAGCCCTAGATTCCTAGACATTGTTGTTTTATCATCACCACTAATCACTGATTATTTTCTGTTTGCATGTTTATTTTATTGTAAAACTATAGCTATATGCCGACCGCAAGACACAAGATGGTTTATGGTTGAGGACCAACCTTCAAAAAAAGATTACTACGAACTTCATTACTTCCAAGGATATTTCTATGCTTTATATGTCAATGGAGGGCTTACTAAATTTGATTCTGGACCAAATTCTAGAACCAGGATTTTGGACATTAGTCATTCACTCCGAAATATAAATCTTGGTGACAATATTTATTTTGTTGAGTCTTTCGGCAATTTCTTAATAATTGCAAGAAAGTGGCATTCTAAAATGCTCAAGAGGACTTCACCATTTACTGATTTTGAGTCAACTTATGTATACAAGTTATCTATATCTTGTACAATATATAAGTTGGATATTAGTCAGTCTTGTTGGAGCAACGGTGAAGAGGATTCTTATTGGTTGAAGGGACATGCTCAAGGGATCAACTGTTGTTTCATGGACATGATAATTCTCTCTTTAAATCGATACAATTTTCCGTATTTGGACAATTACATCTCTGTTTTCAATGATACTTTTATGCTTCAACAATCTTTACAGATGAGATGGCGCCTCAGATTTTTGTGATCGACCCGATTGTATTACTATGCAACATTATGATGTGTTCGAGTTCTCTCCATTGTGGATGAGCTTGGTTAGAAGAAAGAGAGAGAGAGAGAGAGCGAGAGAGAGAGAGAGAGAGAGAAAGAGATGGAGAGACGAAGTTGTATCAGTGCATATCATTTTCCTATGTTTATTTACTATTGTGTTAGCAAAAATGTTTATTTTTATCATTTTTTTTTATATTTCCATTAAACTATCTATTTTTAATGCTTTATGAGGTTGTGTTTTATTGAGGTGTTGTGTCTTTTAGCTTCTCACTCAAAATAGCAAAGATTTCATTTTTGCGAGGACTACTTAGCCAATCCAATTATGTCTTACAAATTTATGACAATAGTTTAGTTATTTCCTCTAAAATAACCAAAGTTGGGAAGGATTAGTGCTTAATTATGCAAATCCGGAGGTTATGATGGGTCTTTAGAGATAAAAGAATAGAACTGTGATAATAGTTTGCAATATTAGAAATATTCATTACTATTCTATCTTTATCTATTTAAGGACATATAATCAAAGAGCAAGAGAATGAGTGGTTATTTGGCTTTCTATATAGGTGCAATGCACTGTGTTTCATATGTAAGTTGCAAAATCTCATGTTTGGTTTAATGTAAAAGTTTCAATTACATGTAAAATATTTTATATAAAGGGTGGAAGAGAAAGTGGGAGTTTCGGAAGCCTTGTGGATTAAGGCATATTAATCGAGAACGACTGCTAATACCACGAAAACATTTTGAGATTCTCAGACCATCTTGTATTTGTCATTCCTTGTATTTCATATATAAAGGGACTACATGTGTACCAGGTTGTTACCTGAGATAATTACTGACCCTATAAACCAGGGAAGTTTGGTAGGCTTGGTATAGATCCGATAAATAAGTATGACTCGGTAAGTGTTACTACCCTCAAGTATCCTTTATATTACTCTGTTTCAACTTAAAGTCAAAGTAGTTGTAAGTTGAAATACAGTAAAAATTTTACATTATTCTCACCATCATCCCCTTAAATTCTACATTCTTTGCAGATGTCTTCATGCTCGAAAAGGTATTTCATTAATTTTGTTTTGAAATCATTTAGGGCAAATTTTTTTATATAAATATATGTGTGTGTTTCAATTGTTGTTAACACAACTTGCCATTTATCTTTATTATTCATTCCTTTTTATTGCACCAAACTCTTCGTCTTGGTGCGCTATATATTAACTTGTTACAGTTGTCATTCGGTGGGAGAATTATTGGGTTTTTACATGCGAATTGATAATTCCAGAATTCGAAGAAACCAAAGTTGGTGGGCACACCTACCAAAATAACTTATAGATCAAATACTAAAATGTCTAAGTCTTATCGATTACATCAACTTTAGTGTGTATGCAAATAATGGAGGTTGGTAGCAATGGAGGATCATTCATTAAAACAAGTACCATGGTTGATTTGTACCTATGATTCAGATTTAAAAACAAAAATTTCTACAACCTCATTGAGGACCAACAATCTAAGTATAAAATGGATTTGTTTCTTGGGGCACAAATTTTTGGATCTTCATCTAGTTAGCTAATCTTGTCTTATGGAAATTCAAATGGTTCTCTTTCCAATCCATTCACAGACGAATACCCACAACTTCAATCAACCAGAACTGTTTTATTGCCTTCCAAATTTAGGCCAATGGCTCAACGCTTATAAAGAATCAAAGGCCCTGGATTCCTAGACATTGTTGTTCTATCATCACCACTAATCTTTGATGATTGTCTGTTTGCATGTTTATTTTATTGTAAAACTATAGCTATATGCAGACCGCAAGACACAAGATGGTTTATGGTTGAAGACAAACCTTCAAAAAAAGATTACTACGACCTTCATTACTTCCAAGGATATTTCTATGCTTTAGATGTCAATGGAGGGCTTAGTGAATTTGATTCTGGACCAAATCCTATAACCAGGATTTTGGACATTAGTCATTCACTCCGAAATATAAATCTTAGTGACAATATTTACTTTGTTGAGTCTTCCGACAATTTATTAATAATTGCAAGAAAGGTGCATTCTAAAATGCTCAAGAGGACTTCACCATTTACTGATTTTGAGTCAATTTATGTATACAAGTTGTCTATATCTTGCACAATATATAAGTTGGATATTAGTCAGTCTTGTTGGAGCAAGGGTGAAGAGGATTCTTATTGGTTGAAGAGATAGGCTCAAGGGATCAACTATTGTTTCATGGACATGACAATTCTCTCTTTAAATGGATACAATTTTCCGAAGTTGAACAAATACATCTCTGTTTTCAATGATACTTTTATGCTTTAACAATCTTTTACGTGAGATGGCCTTTCTGTATTTTTTGAGGATCGACCTTATTGTATTACTATGCAACATTATGATCTGCTCGAAGTTCTCTCCATTATGGATTAGCTTGGTTAGGCAGAGAGAGAGAGAGAGATATAGAGACCAAGTTGTATCGGGTGCATATCATTGTCCTATGTTTATTTACTATTGTGTCAGCAAAAATGTTTATTTTTGTCATTTTTTTAATATTTCCATTAAACTATCTATTACTAATGCTTTATGATGTTGTGTTTGATTAAGGTGTTGTTGTCTTTTAGCTTCTCACTCAAAATAGCAAAGATTTCATTTTTGTGAGGACTAATTAGCCAATCCAATTATGTCTTACAAATTTATGACAATAGTTTAGTTATTTGCTATAGAATAACCAATAGTTTAGTTATGATGGGTCTTTAGGGATAAAAGAATAGAACTGTGATAATAGTTTGCAATATTAGAAATATTCATTACTATTCTATCTTTATCTATTTCAAGAGATATAATCAAAGAGCAAGAGAATAAGTGGTTATTTGGCTTTCTATATAGGTGCAATGCACTATGTTTCATATGTAAGTGGAAAAATCTTATGTTTGGTTTAATATAAAAGTTTCAATTACATGTAAAATATTTTCGTAGGCTCAGTATAGATCCGATAAACAAGGATGACTCGGTAAGGGTTACTAGCATCAAGTATCCTTTATATCACTGTATTTCAACTTAAAGTCAAAGTAGTTGTAAGTTGAAATACAGTAAAAATTTTACATTATTCTCACCATCATCCCCTTGAATTCTACATTCTTTGCAGATGTCTTCATGCTCGAAAAAATATTTCATTAATTTTGTTTCGAAACCATTTATTGAAATTTTTTATATATAAATATATGTGTGTGTATCAATTGTTGTTTGCACAACTTGCTATTTTCTTTATTATTCATTCCTTTTTATTGCACCAAACTCTTAGTCTTGGTGTGCTATATATTATCTTGTTACTGTTGTCATTCGGAGGAAGAATTATTGGGTTTTTACATGCGAATTAATAATTCCGTAATCTGAAAAACCAAAGTTGGTAATGCATACACCTACCAAAAGAACTTATAGATCAAATACTAAAAATGTCTAAGTCTGATCGATTACATTAACTTTAGTAGTGTATGCAAATAATGATGGTCGGAAGCAATGGAGGATCACTCATTAAAACAAGTACCATGGTTGATTTGTACCTATGACTCAGATTTAAAAACAAGAAATTTCTACAACCTCATTGAGGACCAACAATCTAAGTATGAAATGGATTTGTTTCTTGGAGCATAAATTGTTGGATCTTCATCTAGTTAGCTTATCTTGTCTTATGAAAATGGAAATGGTTCTCTTTTCAATCCATTCACAGACGAATACCCACAACTTCAATCAACCAGAACTGTTTTATTGCCTTCCAAATTTAGGCCAATGGCTCAACGCTTATAAAGAATCGAAAGCCTTGGATTCCAAGACATTGTTGGCTATATACAGACCGCAAGACACAAGATGGTTTATGATTGAAGACCAACCTTCAAAAAAAGATTACTAAGACCTTCATTACTTCCGAGGATATTTCTTTGCTTTAGATGTCAATGGTGGGCTTATTGAATTTGATTCTGGACCAAATCCTAGAACCAGGATTTTTGACATTAGTCATTCACTCCGAAATATAAATCTTAGTGACAATATATACTTTGTTTAGTCTTCCGACAATTTATTAATAATTGCAAGAAAGGTGCATCCTAAAATGTTGAAGTGGACTTCACCATTTACTGATTTTGAGTTAATTTATGTATACAAGTTTTCTATATCTTGTACAATATATAAGTTGGATATTAGTCAGTCTTGTTGGATCAAGGGTGAAGAGGATTCTTATTAGTTGAAGGGACAGGCTCAAGGGATCAACGTTGTTTCTTGGACATGACAATTCTCTCTTTAAAGGGATACAATTTTCCGAAGTTGAACAACTAAATCTCTGTTTTCAATGATACTTTTATGCTTCAACAATTTTTTTTACAGCATATGACACTCTATATTTTTGTGATCGACCTTATTGCGTTACTATGCAACCTAATGAGGTGTTCGAGTTCTCTCCTTTATGGATGAGACTTGTTCGAAGAGAGAGTAAGAGAGACCAAGTTGGATCAGTGCATATCATTTTCCAATGTTTATTTACTATTATCTTAACAAAAATGTTTATTTCTGTCATTTTTTTTAATATTTCTATTAAACTATCTATTACTAATGCTTTATGAGGTTGTGTTTGATTGAGGTGTTGCTGTCTTTTAGCTTCTCACTCAAAATAACAAAGATTTCATTTTCGTGAGTACTAGTTAGCCAATCGAATTATGTCTTACGTATTTATGACAATAGTTTAGTTACTTGCTTTAAAATAACCAAAGTTGGTAAAGATCAGTGCTTGATTTAGCAAATTGATAGTTGATGATAGCGCTTTGGAGATAAAAGAATAGAACTG
This sequence comes from Dioscorea zingiberensis, assembly GCA_026586065.1. Classification (NCBI taxonomy): domain Eukaryota; kingdom Viridiplantae; phylum Streptophyta; class Magnoliopsida; order Dioscoreales; family Dioscoreaceae; genus Dioscorea; species Dioscorea zingiberensis. The sequence goes on along the minus strand of JAGGNH010000075.1, from coordinate 54,290 downwards.
TAATTCTAGTTTGCTACATTAGAAATGTTCATTACTATTCCATCTTTATCTATTTCAAGAGAAATAATCAAATAGCAAGAGAATGAGTGGTTATTTGCCTTTCTATATTGGTGCAATGCAATATGTTTCATACGTAAGTTGAAAATCTTGTGTTTGGTTTTATGTAAAAGATTCGATTACATCAAAAATATTTTATATAGAGGGTGGAAGAGAAAGTGAGACTTTCGGAAGTCTTGTGGATTGAGGGATATTAATCCAGAAGGACTGCTATACAACGAAAACATTTTCAAATTCTCAGACCATCTTGTATTTGCCATCCCTTGTATTTCATATATAAAGGGAGTACATATATACCAAGTTGTTAACTGAGATAGTTACAGATCCTATAAACAAGGGAAGTTTGTTAGGCTCGGTATAGATACGATAAACAAGGATGACTCGGTAAGGGTTACTAGCCTCAAGTATCCTTTACATTACCGTATTTCAACTTAAAGTCAAAGTAGTTGTAAGTTGAAATACAGTAAAAATTTAACATTATTCTCACCATCATACCCTTGAATTTTACATTCTTTGCAGATGTCTTCATGCTCGAAAAGGTATTTCATTAATTTTGTTTTGAAATCATTTAGGGCAATTTTTTTATATAAATATATGTGTGTGTTTCAATTATTGTTTACACAACTTGCCGTTTATCTTTATTATTCATTCCTTTTTATCGCACTAAACTCTTAGTCTTTGTGTGGTATATATTATCTTGTTACAGTTGTCATTCGGAGGAAGAATTATTGGGTTTCTCCATGCCAATTAATAATTCAAGAATTCGAAGAAACCAAAGTTGTTGTGAACACCTCCCAAATGAACTTATAGATCAAATACTAAAATGTCTAAGTATGATCGATTACATCATATTTAGTAGTGTATGCAAATAATGGAGGTCGGTAGCAATGGAGGATCATTCATTCAAACAAGTACCATGGTTGATTTGTACCTATGACTCAGATTTAAAAACAAGAAATTTCTACAACCTCTTTGAGGACCAACAATCTGACTATGAAATGGATTTGTTTCTCGGATCACAAATTGTTGGATCGTCATCTAGCTAGCTCATCTTGACTTAAGAAAATGGTAACGGTTCTCTTTTTAATCCATTCACAGATGAATACCCACAACATCAATCAACCAGAAATGTTTTATTGCTTTCCAAATTTAGGCCAATGGCTCAACGCTTATAAAGAATCGAAAGCCCTGGATTCCTAGACATTGTTGTTTTATCTTCACCTCAAATCTTTGATAATAATCAGTTTGCAGGTTTATTTTATTGTAAAACCATAGCTATATGCACCGCCATAAGACACAAGATGGTTTATGGTTGAAGACCAACCTTCAAAAAAAGATTACTGCGACCTTCATTACTTCCAAGGATATTTCTACGCTTTAGATGTTAATGGAGGGATTGCTGAATTTGATTATGGACCAAATCCTAGAACCAGGATTTTTGACATTAGTCATGAACCCCAAAATATAAATCTTAGTGACAATATTTACTTTGTTGAGTCTTCTGACAATTTATTAATAATTGCAAGAAAGGTGCATTCATAAATGCTCAAGAGGACTTCACCATTTACTTATTTTGAGTCAATTTATGCAAACAAGTTATCAATATCTTGTACAATATATAAGTTGGATATTAGTGGTTTGGAGAGACAAGCTCAAGGGATCAACGTTGTTTCTTGGACATGACAATTCTCTCTTTAAAGGGATACAATTTTCCGAAGTTGAACAAATACATCTCTGTTTTCAATGATACTTTTATGCTTCAACAATTTTTTACAGCTATGACACTATGTACTTTTGTGATCGACCTTATTGCATTACTATGCAACCTAATGATGTGTTCGAGTTCTCTCCTTTATAGATGAGACTTCTTCGAAGAGAGAGTAAGAGAGACCAAGTTGTATCAGTGCATATCATTTTCCAATGTTTATTTACTATTATCTTAACAAAAATATTTATTTGTGTCATTTTTTTTAATATTTCTATTAAACTATCTATTACTAATTCTTTATGAGGTTGTGTTTGATTGAGGTGTTGTTGTCTTTTAGCTTCTCACTCAAAATAACAAAGATTTCATTTTTGTGAGTACTACTTAGCCAATCCAATTATGACTTACATATTTATGACAATAGTTTAGTTATTGGCTTTAAAATAGCCAAAGTTGGCAAAGATCAGTGCTTGATTTAGCAAATTGAGAGTTGATGATAGCGCTTTAGAGATAAAAGAATATAACTGTAATTCTAGTTTGCTATATTTGAAATATTCATTACTATTCCATCTTTATCTATTTCAAGAGAAATAATCAAATAGCAAGAGAATGAGTGGTTATTTGCCTTTCTATATTGGTGCAATGCAATATGTTTCATACGTAAGTTGAAAATCTTGTGTTTGGTTTAATGTAAAAGATTCAATTACATCTAAAATATTTTATATAGAGGGTGGAAGAGAAAGTGAGAGTTTCGGAAGTCTTGTGGATTGAGGGATTTTAATCTCAAGGACCGCTATACCTACGAAAACATTTTCAAATTCTCGCACTATCTTGTATTTGCCATCCCTTGTATTTCATATATAAAGGGAGTACATATATACCAAGTTGTTAAGCGAGATAGTTCTTGATCCTATAAACAAGGGAAGTTTGGTAGGCTCGGTATAGATCCGATAAACAAGGATGACTCGGTAAGGGTTACTAGCCTCAAGTATCCTTTACATTACTGTATTTCAACTTAAAGTCAAAGTAGTTGTAAGTTGAAATACAGTAAAAATTTTACATTATTCTCACCATCATACCCTTAAATTTTACATTCTTTGCAGATGTCTTCATGCTCGAAAAGGTATTTCATTAGTTTTGTTTTGAAATCATTTAGGGCAATTTTTTGATATAAATATATGTGTGTGTTTCAATTATTGTTTACACAACTTGCCGTTTATCTTTATTATTCATTCCTTTTTATCGCACCAAACTCTTAGTCTTTGTGTGGTATATATTATCTTGTTACACTTGTCATTCGAACGAAGAATTATTGGGTTTCTCCATGCCAATTAATAATTCAAGAATTCGAAGAAACCAAAGTTGGTGTGCACACCTCCCAAATGAACTTATAGATCAAATACTAAAATGTCTAAGTCTGATCTATTACATCAACTTTAGTAGTCTATGCTAATAATGTAGGTCGGTAGCAATGGAGGATCATTCATTAAAACAAGTACCATGGTTGATTTGTACCTATGACTCAGATTTAAAAACAAGAAATTTCTACAACCTCATTGAGGACCAACAATCTGAGTATGAAATGGATTTGTATCTTGGGGCACAAATTGTTGGATCTACATCTAGTTAGCTCATCTTGACTTAGGAAAATGGTAACGGTTCTCTTTTTAATCCATTCACAGACGATTACCCACAACTTCAATCAACCAGAACTATTTTATTGCCTTCCAAATTTAGGCCAATGGCTCAACGCTTATAAAGAATCGAAAGCCCTGGCTTCCTAGACATTGTTATTTTATCATCACAACTAATCTTTGATGATTGTCTGTTTGCAGGTTTATTTTATTGAAAAAATATAGCTATATGCAGATTGCAAGACACAAGATGGTTTATGGTTGAAGACCAAACTTCAAAAAAAGATTACTACGACCTTCATTACTTCCAAGAATATTTATATGCTTTAGATGTCAATGGAGGGCTTACTGAATTTCATTCTGGAAGAAATCCTAGAACGAGGATTTTGGACATTAGTCATTCACTCCGAAATATAAATCTTAGTGACAATATTTACTTTGTTGAGTCTTCCGACAATTTATTAATGATTGTAAGAAAGGTGCATTCTAAAATGCTCAAGAGGACTTCACCATTTATTGATTTTGCGTCAATTTATGTATATAAGTTATCTTTATCTTGTACAATATATAAGTTGAATATTAGTCAGTCTCGTTGGATCAAGGGTGAAGAGGATTCTCACTGGTTCGGAGAGACAAGCTCAAGGGATCAACTGTTGTTTTAAGGACATGACAATTCTCTCTTTAAATGGATACAATTTTCCGAAGATTCACAAATACATCTCTGTTTTCAATGATACTTTTATGCTTCAACAATCTTTTACAACAAATGACGCTCTGTATTTTTGTGATCGACCTGATTGTATTACTATGCAACCTTGTGATGTGTTTGAGTTCTCTCCGTTATGGATGAGCTTGGTTAGAAGAGAGAGTGAGAGAGAGAGAGAGAGAGAGAGAGAGAGAGAGAGAGAGAGGTGGAGAGACCAAGTTGTATCAGTGCATATCATTTTCCTATGTTTATTTACTATTGTGTTAGCAAAAATGTTTATTTTTGTCATTTTTTTTAATATTTCCATTAAACTATTTATTACTAATGCTTTATGAGGTTGTGTTTGATTGAGGTGTTTTTGTCTTTTAGTTTCTCACTCAAAATAGCAAAGATTTCATTTTTGTGAGGACAAGTTAGCCAATCCAATATGTCTTACAAATTTATGACAATAGTTTAGTTATTTGCTTTAAAATAACCAAAGTTGGGAAAGATTAGTGCTTGATTTGGCAAATCCGAAGGTTATGATAGGTCTTTAGAGATAAAAGAATAGAACTGTGATTCTAGTTTGCAATATTAAAAATATTCATTATTATTCCATCTTTATCTTTTTCAAGAGATATAATCAAAGAGCAAGAAAATGAGTGGTTATTTGGCTTTCTATATATGTGCAATGCACTATGTTTCATATGTAAGTTGCAAAATCTTATGTTTGGTTTAATGTAAAAGTTTCAATTGCATGTAAAATATTTTATATAAAGGGTGGAAGAGAAAGTGGGAGTTTCGGAAGCCTTGTGGATTGAGGGATATTAATCCAGAAGGACTACTCATACCACGAAAACATTTTGAAATTCTCAGACCATCTTGTATTTGACATTCCTTGTATTTCATATATAAACGGAGTACATGTATACCAGGTTGTTAACTGAGATAGTTACTGTTCCAATAAATAAGGGAAGTTGAATAGGCTCGGTATAGATCCGATAACCAAGGATGACTGGTTAAGGGTTAGTAGCCTCAAGTATCCTTTATATTACTGTATTTCAACTTAAAGTCAAAGTAGTTGTAAGTTGAAATAGAGTAAAAATTTTACATTATTCTCACCATCATCCCCTTAAATTCTACATTCTTTGCAGATGTCTTCATGCTCGAAAAGGTATTTCATTAATTTTGTTTCGAAATCATTTATGGCAATTTTTTTATATATAAATATATGTGTGTGTTTCAATTGTTGTTTACACAACTTGCCATTTATCTTTATTATTCATTCCTTTTTATTGCACCAAACTCTTAGTGTTGGTGTGCTATATATTATCTTGTTACAGTTGTCCTTCGGAGGAAGAATTATTGGGTTTTTACATGCGAATTGATAATTCCAGAATTCGAAGAAACCAAAGTTGGTGCGTACACCTACCAAAAGAACTAATAGATCAAATACTAAAATGTCTAAGTCTAATCGATTACATCAACTTTAGTAGTGTATGCAAATAAAGGAGGTCGGTAGCAATGGAGGATCATTCATTTAAACAAGTACCACGGTTGATTTGTACCTATGACTCAGATTTAAAAACAAGAAATTTCTACAACCTCATTGAGGACCAACAATCTATGTATGAAATGGATTTGTTTCTTGGAGCACAAATTGTTGGATCTTCATCTAGTTAGCTAATCTTGTCTTATGAAATTGGAAATGGTTCTCTTTTCAATCCATTCACTGAAGAATACCAACAACTTCAATCAACCAAAACTGTTTATTGCCTTCCAAATTTAGGAAAATGGCTCAACGCTAATAAAGAATCGAAAGCCCTAGATTCCTAGACATTGTTGTTTTATCATCACCACTAATCACTGATTATTTTCTGTTTGCATGTTTATTTTATTATAAAACTATAGCTATATGCTGTAGCCATAAGACACAAGATGGTTTATGGTTGAAGACCAACCTTCAAAAAAAGATTACTACGAACTTCATTACTTCCAAGGATATTTCTATGCTTTAGATGTCAATGGAGGGCTTACTAAATTTGATTCTGGACCAAATTCTAGAACCAGGATTTTGGACATTAGTCATTCACTCCGAAATATAAATCTTAGTGATAATATTTATTTTGTTGAGTCTTTCGGCAATTTCTTAATAATTGCAAGAAAGGTGCATTCTAAAATGCTCAAGAGGACTTCACCATTTACTGATTTTGAGTCAACTTATGTATACAAGTTATCTATATCTTGTACAATATATAAGTTGGATATTAGTCAGTCTTGTTGGAGCAAGGGTGAAGAGGATTCTTATTGGTTGAAGGGACAAGCTCAAGGGATCAACTGTTGTTTCATGGACATGATAATTCTTTCTTTAAATCAATACAATTTTCCGAAGTTGGACAAATACATCTCTATTTTCAATGATACTTTTATGCTTCAACAATCTTTTACAGCAGATGACGCTCTGTATTTTTGTGATCGACCCGATTGTATTACTGTGCAACATTATGATGTGTTCGAGTTCTCTCCATTATGGATGAGCTTGGTTAGAAGAGAGAGAGAGAGAGAGAGAGAGAGAGAGAGAGAGAGAGAGAGAGAGAGAGATGGAGAGACGAAGTTGTATCAGTGCATATCATTTTCCTATGTTTATTTACTATCGTGTTAGCAAAAATGTTTATTTTTTGTCATTTTTTTTAATATTTAATGGTGTATCTAGGGGTGAAATTGTTTGAGAGATTAGGGAGAGATTGATAGAATTAATGTGATGAATGCTATATAAGCATGTATTGTGATGCTAGTATGGTTTTGAGTGATTGTTTGTATAATTTTGGAGGCCCTATATATAGGGGATATATTGCCCAATTTTCCTTGAAAAATACATTTTTTAATCTTCATGATCATGTATAGCTTTTAAGTACTTTACGAGAGTATGATTAGAGGCTTTTAGTTATGCAAACTATGAAGGAATAAGGTTAACTTGGCGAATGCATGTTGTAAAGAAATTTAAAAGCCAATGATAGCATAGATGTTTTGTTCTTTTGAATTTAGCTTGCTCACCAAGTGTTTGATGTTTTGGCACATAGAACCATGAGACAATTAGAGGGCTTAATTTAGAAGTTTATAAGTGTGGAAACCATCCATAAGATGTTATGATGCATGATAAGAGTTTGTAGAGAGAATTAGCAGGTTGCAATGCCCAAGTTAATCATGCCTTTCTTGTGCTTGCCGAAATGCTTATGAAATACTTGGATAAAAGGCCACAAGAGAAGAATGGTTACAAGTAGAAATTCCCATGTAGTTAGTCCTTAATGAGAATTAATTGTATGTTTATAAATAGGGTACCAAGATTCATTGTCTAGGGGCCATGGATAAATTAGGAGAATTGGTAGCAAGAGACTATGAACAATGTATGGACTGTCCTGCAGATGGCTGTCCCCTTCGTGGGACAGCTGTGCTTCCTATACATGTCCATTTGAAGTGTGTAATACGTCATTGGAAAGGTCTTGAAGTCTTCTTTCTAATGAACCTTAGATGAGAGAAATCTGAGTTACGGTTTAAAAGATATGACCATTTCTTTCCAGCTGCGCAAGATCGGCAGATTTCCGCATTTCATATCTGATCTAGTAATATTTTCCTTTGTTCTAGTTAATGTTCATAGGTTGTAGAATAGTTTTACTATGCTGAAATGTTATGGCTATGCATACTTATCAATGGCCCAACATTTTATTATATCCATTGACTTCATAGACTTAGCTCCACTGAAATAGGAGATGATCTCCTTGTACACTTTATGATTGAAGTCATTCAACTATGATGCTTTCCCTGTAAGCTGTTGCTGAATTATTAAACCATACATGTTTGTAAATTCAAAGGCTTGGTTAGTAAAGGGTTGATTTAGTGGTTAATCTTATAGCCCTCCTTAGTTAAAGGTCAATGAAATGCTTGCTAAAGATTTATAGAATGTATGCAGGAAACACTGTAGCAGTGCAGAACATTGGTTTTGTTCTTATTTTTACGGGCTATGTGTGAATGATAAGTAGCCTCAATTATGGTGAAAATGAAATCTAATATAGTAACTATGATGTACTAGGAGTTTGAGATGGAATGATAAAGATTTAGAGCTTCAATTTGATGTTTTGATTCCTAGTTTTCGGTAGTTACTGTAGCTGCAAATAAAGAGGGAACTATAAATTCTAACGTGTTCAAAAGGGCTCGGAATACAATTCCGATCGTCCCAATAGTTCGGGTGTATATTTAAACTAAGGAAAATAATGTGGGCATGTGATTAGGGGCCCAGATTCATCGGTTATATATTAAAAAGCCGACTTTTCGGTAAACTCACGATTAGGGTAATTATATGCATGTAATGCATTCAAATTGATATGAAATGTTATGTGATGAACATTTACCATGTTTAGGACGTGGTGAGGCGGTCTAGGACCAGACTGGGAGGATCGGGCCCGAGTAGGCCCTAGAGCGAAAAAGGTAGGATGTCGCACGGGTACTGTGAGTATTTCTAACTCATAGTATTCTCTTGATTCTTGTTGTTGTTGTGCTAGATGGATGTTGGAGTCCATCTTTTGGATACATGCTCTGTCTGTTGACATGTTATGCTTGCTGCATTTGTTTGAGCTTGTATGTTTTGATATGATCTGCTTTGAGGGAGTACCCCTTGACATCCTTCTTGTGTTGTTGTGGGATGGCCAGGAGGTGGTACTCCATGGCATATGGCCAGTGGGAGTGATACTCCATGGCATATGGCCAGTGGAGTACCCTCTGGCATCCTACTTGCACCTGGGATGGTCGAGGGGGGTGGTACTCCATAGCAGTCTGTCGATATTCTATTCTTTGCATTAAATATTCTCTCCTTCTACCCTACTTTGATTTTGTACTCTTATTTCCTCGAGAGGTTCCCAATACATATTCGAGATGGGTTTCCTCATATGTATCGGTTTTATATCTCGAGGAGATTGTTGCTTTCATGTTTTTCGTATGCGTATTTGAGTAGAGTTACTCCTTAAATACGTATTGGCTTCCGATCTCGAGGAGATCACTGATTATTATATATTCGAGATGTTGCTGCCTTGAATATATATTTATACCTGTTGTTAGGTATTAGTACTATCAATCTCTTACTTTCAGGCATGATACATCGGACGGAGACCCTGGCAGAGGGTGTATAATATCTGGCCACCAGACCCTGGCAGAGGGTGTATAATATCTGGCCATGAGTATTTGATGCTCCATCGGACGGAGACCCTGGCAGAGGGTGTATAATATCTGGCCACTTGGCTCAGTCAGAGAGCGGCATTTTCTGACCATGTGCACATGTATGCTATAGCGTAGCCCGGCTTAGGCCGAAGACAATACCGATGGTGTCATAGATGTCGTAGACATCTTAGTATCACATATGCCAGAGGTTGAGTACATCTGTGGATTTACCCACATTCCAGAGATTTGTTATTTGTTTGTGATGTGATTATTGCATATTTGTACTTCTTTTATTTCTGTTCTTTCCTAGTGGCTTTCGCCACCTTTATTGATTTATTTGCGATCCTACTGGGCCTTTCTTTGGCTCATGCACTTGATGGATGTTTTTCTCAGGTGACAATGAGGAGTAGGGTCAGGACTAGATGAGGACCTTGCGAGTAGTTAGGAGCGAAAATTCAGGAGAGAGCTTCCGCAGGACAACCTAGCAGCGATGGGGATATGTTGAGCTGAGGTTTGCAGACCTCTATTCCTTTCTGAGTGAGAGTTGTCATTCGGGACCTGCTAGGGTTTTATAAAACTCTTATATATATTTCTTCCGCTGATTTATAATTTAAAACTCTGATTTTATTATCTGCTTATGTTACTTAGCCTTGCGTGCTTCTAGGGGCGACCCTATAAGCACGCGGCGTTTGTCGCGTGCGCCGAGGCCCGGGATCCGGGTTCGGGGCGTGACAGAATTTTGACATTAGTCATGAACCCCAAAATATAAATCTTAGTGACAATATTTACTTTGTTGAGTCTTCCGAAAATTTATTAATAATTGCAAGAAAGGTGCATTCATAAATGCTCAAGAGGACTTCACCATTTACTTATTTTGAGTCAATTTATGCATACAATTTATCTATATCTTGTACAATATATAAGTTGGATATTATTGGTTCGGAGAGACAAGCTCAAGGGATCAACGTTGTTTCTTGGACATGACAATTCTCTCTTTAAAGGGATACAATTTTAAGAAGTTGAACAAATACATCTCTGTTTTCAATGATACTTTTATGCTTCAACAATTTTTTACAGCATATGACACTATGTACTTTTGTGATCGACCTTATTGCATTACTATGCAACCTAATGATGTGTTCGAGTTCTCTCCTTTATGGATGAGACTTGTTCGAAGAGAGAGTAAGAGAGACCAAGTTGTATCAGTGCATATCATTTTCCAATGTTTATTTACTATTATCGTAACAAAAATATTTATTTGTGTCATTTTTTTTAATATTTCTATTAAACTATCTATTACTAAAGCTTTATGAGGTTGTGTTTGATTGAGGTGTTGTTGTCTTTTAGCTTCTCACTCAAAATAACAAAGATTTCATTTTTGTGAGTACTAGTTAGCCAATCCAATTATGTCTTACATATTTTATGTCTTACATATTTATGACAATAGTTTAGTTATTAGCTTTAAAATAACCAAAGTTGGCAAAGATCAGTGCTTGATTTAGCAAATTAAGAGTTGATGATAGTGCTTTAGAGATAAAAGAATAGAACTGTAATTCTAGTTTGCTATATTAGAAATATTCATTACAATTCCATCTTTATCTATTTCAAGAGAAATAATCAAATAGCAAGAGAATGAGTGGTTATTTGCCTTTCTATATTGGTGCAATGCAATATGTTTCATACGTAAGTTGAAAATCTTGTGTTTGGTTTAATGTAAAAGATTCGATTACATCTAAAATCTTTTATATAGAGGGTGGAAGAGAAAGTGAGAGTTTCGGAAGTCTTGTGGATTGAGGGATATTAATCCCGAAGGACTGCTATACAACGAAAACATTTTCAAATTCTCAGACCATCTTGTATTTCATATATAAAGGGAGTACATATATACCAAGTTGTTAACTGAGATAGTTACTAATCCTATAAACAAGGGAAGTTTGGTAGGCTCGGTATAGATCCGATAAACAAGGATGACTCGGTAAGGGTTACTAGCCTCAGGTATCCTTCACATTACTGTATTTCAACTTAAAGTCAAAGTAGTTGTAAGTTGAAATACAGTAAAAATTTTACATTATTCTCACCATCATACCCTTAAATTTTACATTCTTTGCAGATGTCTTCATGCTCGAAAAGGTATTTCATTAGTTTTGTTTTGAAATCATTTAGGGCAATTTTTTTATATAAATATATGTGTGTGTTTCAATTATTGTTTACACAACTTGCCGTTTATCTTTATTATTCATTCCTTTTTATCGCACCAAACTCTTAGTCTTTGTGTGGTATATATTATCTTGTTACAGTTGTCATTCGGAGGAAGAATTATTGGGTTTCTCCATGCCAATTAATAATTCAAGAATTCGAAGAAACCAAAGTTGTTGTGCAAACCTCCCAAATGAACTTATAGATCAAATACTAAAATGTCTAAGTATGATCGATTACATCATATTTAGTAGTGTATGCAAATAATGGAGGTGGGTAGCAATGGAGGATCATTCATTAAAACAAGTACCATGGTTGATTTGTACCTATGACTCAGATTTAAAAACAAGAAATTTCTACAACCTCTTTGAGGACCAACAATCTGAGTATGAAATGGATTTGTTTCTTGGAGAACAAATTGTTGGATCGTCATCTAGTTAGCTCATCTTGACTTAAGAAAATGGTAACGGTTCTCTTTTTAATCCATTCACAGATGAATACCCACAACTTCAATCAACCATAACTGTTTTATTGCCTTCCAAATTTAGGCCAATGGCTCAACGCTTATAAAGAATCGAAAGCCCTGAATTCCTAGACATTGTTGTTTTATCTTCACCTCAAATCTTTGATGATAATCGGTTTTGTGTTTATTTTATTGTAAAACCATAGCTATATGCAGACCGCAAGACACAAGATGGTTTATGGTTGAAGACCAACCTTCAAAAAAAGATTACTGCGACCTTCATTACTTCCAAGGATATTTCTACGCTTTAGATGTTAATGGAGGGATTGTTGAATTTGATTATGGACCAAATCCTAGAACCAGGATTTTTGACATTAGTCATGAACCCCAAAATATAAATCTTAGTGACAATATTTACTTTGTTGAGTCTTCCGTTAATTTATTAATAATTGCAAGAAAGGTGCATTCATAAATGCTAAAGAGGACTTCACCATTTACTTATTTTGAGTCAATTTATGCATACAATTTATCTATATCTTGTACAATATATAAGTTGGATATTAGTGGTTCGGAGAGACAAGCTCAAGGGATCAACGTTGTTTCTTGGACATGACAATTCTCTCTTTAAAGGGATACAATTTTCCGAAGTTGAACAAATACATCTCTGTTTTCAATGATACTTTTATGCTTCAACAATTTTTTACAGCATATGACACTATGTACTTTTGTGATCGACCTTATTGCATTACTATGCAACCTAATGATGTGTTCGAGTTCTCTCCTTTATGGATGAGACTTGTTCGAAGAGAGAGTAAGAGAGACCAAGTTGTATCAGTGCATATCATTTTCCAATGTTTATTTACTATTATCTTAACAAAAATATTTATTTGTGTCATTTTTTTTAATATTTCTATTAAACTATCTATTACTAATGCTTTATGAGGTTGTGTTTGATTGAGGTGTTGTTGTCTTTTAGCTTCTCACTCAAAATAACAAAGATTTCATTTTTGTGAGTACTAGTTAGCCAATCCAATTATGTCTTACATATTTATGACAATAGTTTAGTTATTTGCTTTAAAATAACCAAAGTTGGCAAAGATCAGTGCTTGATTTAGCAAATTGAGAGTTGATGATAGCGCTTTAGAGATAAAAGAATAGAACTGCAATTCTAGTTTGCTATATTAGAAATATTCATTACTATTCCATCTTTATCTATTTCAAGAGAAATAATCAAATAGCAAGAGAATGAGTGGTTATTTGCCTTTCTATATTGGTGCAATGCAATATGTTTCATACGTAAGTTGAAAATCTTGTGTTTGGTTTAATGTAAAAGATTCGATTACATCTAAAATATTTTATATAGAGGGTGGAAGAGAAAGTGAGAGTTTCGGAAGTCTTGTGGATTGAGGGATATTAATCCCGAAGGACTGCTATACCACGAAAACATTTTCAAATTCTCAGACCATCTTGTATTTGCCATCCCTTGTATTTCATATATAAAGGGAGTACATATATACCAAGTTGTTAACTGAGATAGTTACTGATCCTATAAACAAGGGAAGTTTGGTAGGCTCGGTATAGATCCGATAAACAAGGATGACTCGGTAAGGGTTACTAGCCTCAAGTATCCTTTACATTACTGTATTTCAACTTAAAGTCAAAGTAGTTGTAAGTTGAAATACAGTAAAAATTTTACATTATTCTCACCATCATACCCTTAAATTTTACATTCTTTTGCGATGTCTTCATGCTTTCGAAAAGGTATTTCATTAATTTTGTTTTGAAATCATTTAGGGTAATTTTTTTTATATAAATATATGTGTGTGTTTCAATTATTGTTTACACAACTTGCCGTTTATCTTTATTATTCATTCCTTTTTATCGCACCAAACTCTTAGTCTTTGTGTGGTATATATTATCTTGTTACAGTTGTCATTCGGACGAAGAATTATTGGGTTTTTCCATGCCAATTAATAATTCAAGAATTCGAAGAAACCAAAGTTGGTGTGCACACCTCCCAAATGAACTTATAGATCAAATACTAAAATGTCTACGTCTGATCGATTACATAAACCTTAGTAGTGTATGCAAATAATGGAGGTCGGTAGCAATGGAGGATCATTCATTAAAACAAGTACCATGGTTGATTTGTACCTATGACTCAGATTAAAAACAAGAAATTTCTACAACCTCATTGAGGACCAACAATCTGAGTATGAAATGGATTTGTATCTTGGAGCACAAATTGTTTGATCTACATCTAGTTAGCTCATCTTGACTTAGGAAAATGGTAACGGTTCTCTTTTTAATCCATTCACAAACGAATATCCACAACTTCAATCAACCAGAACTGTTTTGTTGCCTTCCAAATTTAGGTCAATGGCTCAACGCTTATAAAGAATCGAAAGCCCTGGATTCCTAGACATTGTTGTTTTATCTTCACCCCATATCTTTGATGATAGTCTGTTTGCAGGTTTCTTTTATTGTAAAACCATAGCTATATGCAGACCGCAAGACACAAGATGGTTTATGGTTGAAGACCAACCTTCAAAAAAAGATTACTGCGACCTTCATTACTTCCAAGGATATTTCTATGCTTTAGATGTCAATGGAGGGATTGCTGAATTTGATTATGGACCAAATCCCAGAACCAGGAATTTTGACATTAGTCATTCAATCTAAAATATAAATCTTAGTGACAATATTTACTTTGTTGAGTCTTCTGACAATTTATTAATAATTGCAAGAAATGTGCATTCATAAATGCTCAAGAGGACTTCACCATTTACTTATTTTGAGTCAATTTATGCATACAAGTTATCTATATCTTGTACAATATATAAGTTGGATATTAGTGGTTCGGAGAGAAAAGCTCAAGGGATCAACGTTGTTTCTTGGACATGACAATTCTCTCTTTAAAGTGATACATTGTTCCAAAGTTGGACAAATACATCTTTGTTTTCAATGACACTTTTATGCTTCAACAATTTTTTACAGCATATGACACTCTGTATTTTTGTGATCGACCTTATTGCATTACTATGCAACCTAATGATGTGTTCGAGTTCTCTCCTTTATGGATGAGACTTGTTCGAAGAGAAAGTTTGAGAGACCAAGTTGTATCAGTGCATATCATCTTCCAATGTTAATTTACTATTGTCTTAGCGAAAATGTTTATTTGTGTCATTTTTTTTTAATATTTCTATTAAACTATCTATTACTAATGCTTTATGAGGTTGTGTTTGATTGAGGTGTTGTTGTCTTTTAGCTTCTCACTCAACATAACAAAGATTTCATTTTTGTAAGGACTAGTTAGCCAATCCAATTATTTCTTACATATTTATGACAATAGTTTAGTTATTTGCTTTAAAATAACCAAAGTTGGGAAAGATCAGTGCTTGATTTAACAAATTGAGAGTTGATGATAGCGCTTTAGAGATAAAAGAATAGAACTGTAATTCTAGTTTGCAATATTAGAAATATTCATTACTATTCCATCTCTATCTATTTCAAGAGAAATAATCAAATAGCAAGAGAATGAGTGGTTATTTGCCTTTCTATATTGGTGCAATGCAATATGTTTCATACGTAAGTTGAAAATCTTGTGTTTGGTTTTGTAACACCCGCCCCGAAATAAATAAGGATATTTATTTATTTATTCTCAGAATTTATTAAATGGAAATTGAATATAGTAAGCGATGAAATTTAGGAAAAATTTCAAGGTATTAATCGAGCTAGATTAATTAATTGTTAATTAATTCAGGCTAATTATTGATAAAAATGGACAAGGATTTGAATCCCAGGATTCCCAAATCTGGGTCGGGACATTAATATAAAGATAATCTAAATTAAGGGACCATGTGACATTAATTCAAGGGTAAGTTAATTAAATGATTTAATAAATAAAAAGATAAGTCATTTAATGATTTGAGTAATATTCAATGAAAATGTTATTTAATCAAATATCTAATAATAATAGTTATATATATATAAGATAGAAGGGGAAGAGAGAGAGAAAAACTTTCTCTCATCTCTCTCCCTCCTCCAACCACGATTGAAGAGGCCCTCTCGCCCGATCGAAGCAGCCACCACGACCGGCCACCACGCAGGTGTGGACCAAGCCCGGACGCTGTGCCGCGCGCTGCGCTGTAGCGGCTGCCGCAGCGCTTCGGCTAGGCCGGCTGCGCTGCACAAGGCCACAAGACACGCTGCAAGGCCGCCTGCAGCGCCCGCAGGCCGCCTACATGCGCCTACAAGGCCCCTGCACCTCCTCGACTCAAGCACGCTGCCACGCCGGCAGCCCCACTATTGGCTGACCTTACAGCGCCGTCACACAAGCCTGCAGCTAGTCCCACACATCCCCTTCTTTCTTCCTTGCGACGGTGAGCATAATTTAAGAAATAACCACCATGATTAGTTGATTGATTTCATAAGTTAAGGCATGGGTTAATTGGGGTTGATAGCTTGGAATTGATGTTGTTTTGAACGTGGTTACCAAGTTCAATGAGGTTAATCCATTGAATGTTGTAAATTTTGGGTTTGAATTGATACAAACCTTAGCTATCCATTGAAGCTTTTAACATGCCCATTACATGTTTGATAAAATGTCACAATGAACCCTTGAGCATAACTTCATGTCTAATAGACTTAGAGCATGCTAAAACTTAGCTCATTGATCATGTTTATGATGCTTGTTTGTTCAATTGGAAGATAGGATTTTGCAAATACCCATTGTTGTGGTTTTGAGAATAAACATGCCCATGAAATATTTGATGAAATGCCACATGGAGTTTGTGAATATAATGGCATGTTTTATATACTTGGATCATGCTATGAAGAAGTTCATCGTTACATGTTTGTATAATGAAATTAAAGCCTAGAAAGAAAGAAGATGCTTCCCAATGTTTTTATTGAAATTATATGAATAATCTCCATGTTTATGAATAGCTTTTGATTAACCTTAAGAGCATGATAGATCCTTCAAATGATGCTAAGGATGAAGAATGTAAAATCTTTGTATCCGAGTAAATTTTGTATTTCCTTCATGCTCTTATTTTAAACAAAATACATATTGATTTCAAGCATGCTCTAGCTAAGTTAATGAAGTTATGGTATTCTCATGCCTTGTTGGCATGCATACATGTTTAAGTATAACATCGATTAACCTTTAAGAGCATGTTAAACCCTCCTTAGAGACATTAATTATTAGACTATAAGAACCATTAAGAGAAAACATGCTCATCAAGTGTTTGATGTTTCGCCACATAGAACCATGAGACAATTAGAGGGCTATGTGGTTTAATTGAGCTTGAACTACTAATAACCTTGTTGTTGTTAAAGAAAAAAAAAGGGATTGAAACAAGTAAATACTAAACCACATTTTCGAATTATGATTTTGGTTAGATTATGATAAGAAGAATACATGGATGATGGATTTAAAACTTTAGGAATTTTGTAATGCTATAGATATACGAATATGAGAAACCATCCTTGGATAGATTAAGCATTAAGCACTAGGTCATAGTAGGAGGATTAGAAGGGATGGAAATCACTATTGGAAAATAGGTGAGTAATATAAGTACTTGATTTTCGAAGATTGGAGTTTAAATGAAGAGGGTTAAGCTTCAAGGAGAAGGAATTGTGCAGGAAACACTGTAGCACCTGCAGAACACCCTTTTTATTTCATTTTATTATGGGCTCTGTAGACCTTATAACGAGCCCAATTCTTAGGGAAATGGAAGATGATATTGGAAATATAATGTGCAAGAAGTTTGGGAAGGAATGAGGATGTTCTTCAGCGTCAATTTAATGTTTTAAATCCGGGATTTTCCTCAGTTACTGTAGCAGTAGAATAAAGAGTGAACTAAAACTTCAATATTTTCAAAAAGACTCGGAATTCGATTCCGATCGCCCCGATAGTTCGGGTGTATATTTAAACTAGTAAAAATAGTGCGGGCAGGTATCTAAGAGCCCGGATCTATCGGTTATAAATTTAAAAGCCGACATTTCGGTAAATTCACGACTTGGGTAACTAAATACATGTTATGTATTCAGATTGTTATGAAATGTTATGTGACGAACATTTACCATGTTTAGGACGTGGTGAGGTGGTCTAAGACCTGAGTGGAAGGCTCGGACCTGGGTAGGTCCTGGAAGCGAATAAGGTAGGATGTCGCACGGGTACTGTGAGTATTTCTAACTCATAGTATTCTCTTGATTCTTGTTGTTGTTGTGCTAGATGGATGTTGGAGTCCATCTTTTGATACATGCTCTGCATTGACATGTTATGCTAACGCATTTGTCTGAGCTTGTATGTTTTGATATGATATGCTTTGAGGGAGTACCCCTTGACATCCTTCTTGTGTTGTTGTGGGATGGCCAGGAGGTGGTGCTCCATGGCATATGGCCAGTGGGAGTGATACTCCATGGCATATGGCGGTGAGTACCCTCCGGCATCCTACTTGCACACAGGATGGTCGAGGGGGTGGTACTCCATAGCTTGATCTGTCGATATTCTATTCTTTGCATTAAATATTCCTTCCTCCTACCCCACTTTGATTTTGTACTCTTATTTCCTCGAGAGGTTCCCAATATATGTTTGAGATGGTTTTCCTCATATGTGTTTGGTTTTATATCTCGAGGGATTGTTGCTATCATTTTTCTTCTCATGCGTATTTGAGTAGAGTTTACTTCTTAAATACGTATTGACTCTCGATCTCGATGAGGTCACCGATCATTGTATATTAGGGATGTTCTTTGCCTTTGAATATATATTTATACCTATTTGTTAGGTATTAGTACTATCAATCTCTTACTTTCGGGCATGATACATCGGACGGAGACCACTGGCAGAGGGTGTATAATATCAGCCACCGGACCGGCGAGAGGGTGTATAATATCCGCCATGAGTATTTGATGCTCCATGGGACGGAGACCACAGTAGAGGGTGTATAATATCCGCCACTTGGCTCAATCGAGAGCGGCATTTTCGACCATGTGCACATGTATGCTATAAGCGTAGCGGCTTAGGCGAAGGCGATACCGATGGTGTCGTAGATGTAAATGAACATCTTAGTATCACATATGCCAGAGGTTGAGTACATCTGTGGATTTATCCACTTTCCTGAGATTTGTTATTTGCTTGTGATGTTATTATTGCATATTTGTACTTCTTTTATTTATGTTCTTTCCTAGTGGCTTTCGCCACCTTTATTGATTTATTTGCGATCCTACTGGACCTTTCTTTGGCTCATGCACTTGATGGATGTTTTTCTCAGGTGACAATGAGGAGTAGGGTCAGGACTAGATGAGGACCTTGTGAGTAGCTAGGAGCGGAATTCAGGAGAGAGCTTCCGCAGGACAACCTAGCAGCGATGGGGATATGTTGAGCTGAGGTTTGCACGCCTCTATTCCTTTCTGAGTGAGAGTTGTCATTCGGGACCTGCTAGGGTTTTATAAAAACCTTATATACATTTCTTCCGCTAATTTATAATTTAAACTCTGATTTAATTATCTACTTTGTTACTTAGCTTTGCATGCTTCTAGGGGCGACCCTATAAGCCTTGCCTTGGCGTTAATAAACTTCTTGTAGAGGCGGGATCGGGTTGAGGCGTGATAGGTTTTATGTAAAAGATTCGATTACATCTAAAATATTTTATATAGAGGGTGGAAAAGAAAGTGAGAGTTTCGGAAGTCTTGTGGATTGAGGGATATTAATCCAGAAGGACTGCTATACCACGAAAACATTTTGAAATTCTCAGACCATCTTGTATTTGCCATCCCATGTATTTCATATATAAAGGGAGTACATATATACCAGGTTGTTAACTGAGATAGTTACCGATCCTATAAACAAGGGAAGTTTGGTAGGCTTCAGTGATGCATCAGATAAACATGGATGACTTCGGTAAGGGTTACTAGCCTCAAGTATCCTTTACATTCTTGTATTTCAACTTAAAGTCAAAGTAGTTGTAAGTTGAAATACAAGAAAATTTTACATTATTCTCACCATCATCCCTTAAATTTTACATTCTTTCTTTGATGTCTTCATGCTTGAAAAGGTATTTCATTAATTTTGTTTTGAAATCATTTAGGGTAATTTTTTTTATATAAATATATGTGTGTGTTTCAATTGTTGTTTACACAACTTGTCGTTTATCTTTATTATTCATTCCTTTTTATTGCACCAAACACTGAGTCTTGGTGTGCTATATATTATCTTGTTACAGTTGTCATTCGGAGGAAGAATTATTGGGTTTTTACATGCCAATTGATAATTCCTCAATTCAAAGAAACCAATGTTGGTGCGCACCTCCCAAAATAACTTATAGATCAAATACTAAAATGTCTAAGTCTGATCGATTACATCAACTTTAGTAATGTATGCAAATAATGGAGGTCGGTAGCAATGGAGGATCATTCATTAAAACAAGTACCATGGTTGATTTGTACCTATGACTCTGATTTAAAAAGAAGAAATTTCTACAACCTCATTGAGGACCAACAATCTGAGTATGAAATGGATTTGTTTCTTGGAGCACAAATTGTTGGATATTCATCTAGTTAGCTCATCTTGTCTTATGAAAATGGAAATGGTTCTCTTTTCAATTCATTCACAGATGAATACGGACATCTTCAATGAAGTAGAACTGTTTTATTGCCTTCCAAATTTAGGCCAATGGCTCAACTCTTAAAAAGAATCGAAAGCCCTGGATTCCTAGACATTGTTGTTTTATCTTCACCCCAAATCTTTGATGATTTTCTGTTTGCAGGTTTATTTTATTGTAAAACCATAACTATATGCAGACCGCATGTAAAACCCGCCCCAAAATAAGTAAAGATTTATTTTTCCAAATTATTATGTGGCAATTTAATATGATGAACAGTTGGAGTTTGGGGAAAAACCACGGGTCGGAATAATCCATATTAATTATGAGTTAATTAATCAAGGTTAATTATGTGTTAATTAATCAGATTAAATATTGATTTATTAATTCGGATTAATTAACGAGAAAAGAAAATAGACAAATATTCAAGCCCGGGAAAAGTGGATCTAGTCGGGGACTGAGACAGCCTCGTGATGCCACAGTAAACCCCTGATGAAGGATTCGACTAAAAGCCGATATTCTCGGTTAAATTACCGACGAGATGTAATCGCGATGACTATTATGTACCCGTGCCACGGGGACCATTGACCCGAGATTCGTGGATCTGGGTCGGGCCTGAAGACTAGAGAAGTTTCTTGGCAGACCCCGACACGAAATAACTTGAGGACCCGTGATTTAATAGTAACCACATGAATGTACAATAATCATGTCAGGCTACAGTAAACATGTGACAATTTTCAGAATTTTAAAATATAAAGGTTTGGAGAGGTGGTGTAAATAATTAGATTATTAATTTAATAAATAATATAATACTTTCATTATATAAAGAATGAGAAAGAGAGAGAGAAGAAAAATTAGTCTCTCTCTCTCCCATTCATCTTCAGATCTGAAATTCAGATCTCGCCCTCTCTCGTCCAGTCACTCACGACCAGAATGCGCACGCCGCCACCTCACCGGCTGAGCCACCGGTAGCGCCAAGATGCGCTTGACGCCAGCGCGGGCTGCGGCTGCGCTACCGTAGCGTGCGCGGCAGCGACATACCACCGACCCTTGCAGCGGCCGGCCTTAGCGCCGCCACCGGCAGCGCCGCAAGACGCACTGCGAAGACGCTGGCCGGCCTTGAGCGAGCCAGCGCCGCCAGCAGCGCCTTGCTAGCAGCCGGCAGCAGCAGCGCCGCGCCGCTGCGCTGCCGGCTCACGCGCCGGCGATCTTCTGCGCCGCTCTGGCCGGATCGTGCTCTGCAACCCGGCCGCTGCTTGAGCACCAACGACCTCGCCGGCCAGATCTGTCCTCGTTATTAGCTCGCCGACATCGCAAGACTGCAACCCCGCGTTTTTCCATTTCCCTTCCTCGAGACAGTGAGCATTCATAACCTTGGGTAAGTGGTGGGATTAAGAACTAATTGCTTATGATTAAGAGATTGTGGATTCATAATGAAAAATTAAGAGATGAACATGAGCCTAGCTTAAGTAATTAAAAGGGTTAATTACATGTTGTGTTTAGGAAGGAGGATTTGAGGAGAATTATTGTATGTTATGTATGGATTTATGAAACCCATATGTAATGGGTATGTTAATGAATGATTGTATAATTTCGGGGCACTATAAATAGGGGAGGTGCCGCCGAAATTTCATGAAAATCCCTAAGTATAAATGTCCCATTAGTATTCATGATAACATGCTTAATTGTGGTTTATTTACATGATTAATAATTATGCTTAATGATTTCATGTGTTAGACTAGTTAATTATGGATAATTAAGCATACTTAGGGGCATTCTAAGAATCTTTAAGGCATGATATGCTTGCTAAGTAAGGAAGCATATTTCAAGTAAGTTTTATGTCTTCCGAGCATGATTGAGTTTAAGGATCCATGTGTAATCGTGTTTCGTATTTTAATAGGAGATTTCATAAGTGTAGAGGCATTGAGAGTTTCTAGCTATTTACTAGGTTACGATTAGGACCTAGTGGTAGCGACAAGGATCAAGGATTTACTTCTAGTTAGGTAGGCTCTCACCCGGGAGGTTTGTGAGTATTCCTTCCTCCTACCCCCGCTTTGATTTTGTACTCTTATTTCCTCGAGAGGTCCCCAATATATATTCGAGATGATTATCCTCATATGTATTGGTTTTATATCTCGAGGGGATTGTTGCTATCATGTTTTCTTATGCGTATTTGAGTAGAGTTTACTCCTTAGATACGTATTGACTCTCGATCTCGATGAGGTCACCGATCATTGTATATTCAGGATGTTGCTGCCTTGGATATATATATTTATACCTGTTGTTAGGTATTATTACTATCAATCTCTTACTTTCAGGCATGATACATCGGACGGAGACCCTGGCCGAGGGTGTATAATATCTGGCCACCAGTCCCCAGCAGAGGGCGTATAATATCTAGCCACGGGCACTGGGTGCTCCATCGTACGGAGACCCTGGCAGAGGGTGTATAATATCTGGCCACGAGCACTTGATGCTCTATCAGACGGAGACCCCGGCAGAGGGTGTATAATATCTGGCCACCTGGCTCAGTTAGAGTGCGACATTTTCTGACCATGTGCACATGTATGCTATAGCATAGTCCGGCTTAGGCCGAAGACGATACCGACGGTGTCGTGGATGTCGTATACATCTTAGTATCACATATGCCAGAGATTGAGTACATCTGTGGATTTATCCAGATTCTAGTTACTTGTTGCTTACTTGTGTTGTTGTTACACTTGTATAATTGTACTTGTTTTATTCTATTCTTTGTTTATGGCCTCCGCCTCTTTTTTTGTTTATGCGACCCTACTGGGCCTATTCTTTAGGCTCATGCACTTGATTCGTGTATTTCACAGGTTCAGACGAGGAGGAGTAGGGTTGAGCTTAGGC
Source organism: Dioscorea zingiberensis (assembly GCA_026586065.1). Lineage (NCBI taxonomy): Eukaryota > Viridiplantae > Streptophyta > Magnoliopsida > Dioscoreales > Dioscoreaceae > Dioscorea > Dioscorea zingiberensis. Next base: position 30,862 of record JAGGNH010000075.1, on the reverse strand, counting down.
GGGGATATACCGAGTTGCTGTCTCGGCTACTTCTATTTGTCTCGAGGTCTACGTACCTCTTTTATTCTGTGTGAGACTTGTATTTTAGATTTCTTTGTTGTATGGATTTCTAGGGGTGACTGGACTGGATCCTAGTCTTGGGTTGTGTAAACCCGATATTGTACTTGTATGGAGTTGTACAAACTCCTTTTTCTTTTTATCTATGATTCCGCTGTTATCAATAACTCTGAATACTTATTGTATAAGAGTTCTTAAGGCCTTGCTCCTGAATGGGGACTAGTCCCTGTTTGGGTGCGGCAGGTTGCCTACGTGTCTGGGCCGTGGTTCAGGGCGTGACATCGCAAGACACAAGATAGTTTATGGTTGAAGACCAACCTTCAAAAAAAGATTACTGCGACCTTCATTACATCCAAGGATATTTCTATGTTTTAGATGTCAATGGACGAATTGCTGAATTTGATTATGGACCAAATCCTAGAACCAAGATTTTTGACATTAGTCATTCACACCGAAATATAAATCTTAGTGACAATATTTACTTTGTTGAGTCTTCCGACAATTTATTAATAATTGCAAGAAAGGTGAATTCATAAATGCTCAAGAGGACTTCACCATTTACTTATTTCGAGTCAATTTATGCATACAAGTTATCGATATCTTGTACAATGTATAAGTTGGATATTAGTTAGTCTTGTTGGATCAAGGGTGAAGAGGATTCTCACTGGTTCGGAGAGACAAGCTCAAGGGATCAACTGTTGTTTTATGAACATGACAATTCTCTCTTTAAATGGATACAATTTTCCGAAGTTGGACAAATACATCTCTGTTTTCAATGATACTTTTATGCTTCAACAATCTTTTACAACAAATGACACTTTGTGTTTTTGTGATCGACCTGATTGTATTACTATGCAACCTTGTGATGTGTTCGAGTTCTCTCCATTATGGATGAGCTTGGTTAGAAGAGAGAGAGAGAGAGAGAGAGAGAGAGAGAGAGAGAGAGAGAGAGAGAGAGAGAGAGAGATGGAGAGACCAAGTTGTATCAGTGCATATCATTTTCCTATGTTTATTTAGTATTGTGTTAGCAAAAATGTTTATTTTTGTCATTTTTTTAAATATTTCCATTAAACTATCTATTACTAATGCTTTATGAGGTTGTGTTTGATTGAGGTGTTGTTGTCTTTTAGCTTCTCACTCAAAATAGCAAAGATTTCATTTTTGTGAGGACTAGTTAGCCAATCCAATATGTCTTACAAATTTATGACAATAGTTTAGTTATTTGCTTTAAAATAACCAAAGTTGGGAAAGATTAGTGCTTGATTTAGCAAATCCGGAGGTTATGATAGGTCTTTAGAGATAAAAGAATAGAACTGTGATTCTACTTTGCAATATTAGAAATATTCATTACTATTCCATCTTTATCAATTTCAAGAGATTTAATCAAAGAGCAAGAGAATGAGTTGGTATTTGGCTTTCTATATAGGTGCAATGCACTATGTTTCATATGTAAGTTGAAAAATCTTATGTTTGGTTTAATGTAAAAGTTTCAATTACATGTAAAATATTTTATATAAAGGGTGGAAGAGAAAGTGGGAGTTTCGGAAGCCTTGTGGATTGAGGGATATTAATCCAGAAGGACTGCTAATACCATGAAAACATTTTGAAATTCTCAGACAATCTTGTATTTGTCATTCCTTTTATTTCATATATAAACGGAGTATATGTATACCAGGTTGTTAACTGAGATAGTTACTGATCCTATAAACAAGGGAAGTTTGGTAGGCTCGGTATAGATCCGATAAACAAGGATGACTCGGTAAGGGTTACTAGCCTCAAGTATCCTTTATATTCTTTGTATTTTAACTTAAAGTCAAAGTAGTTCTAAGTTGAAATACAAAAAATTTTACTGATATTCTCACTATCATCCCCTTAAATTCTACATTCTTTGTAGATGTCTTCATGCTCGAAAAGGTGCTTCATTAATTTTGTTTCGAAATCATTTAGGGTAATTTTTTATATATAAATATATGCGTGTGTTTCAATTGTTGTTTACACAACTTGCCATTTATCTTATTATTCATTCCTTTTTATTGTACCAAACTCTTAGTCTTGGTGTGCTATATATCATCTTGTTACAGTTGTCATTCGGACGGAGAATTATTGGGTTTTTACATGCCAATTGATAATTCCGGAATTCGAAGAAACCAAAGTTGGTGCGCACACCTACCAAAAGAACTTATATATCAAATACTAAAATGTCTAAGTTTGATCGATTACATCAACTTTAGTAGTGTATACAAATAATGGAGGTCTGTAGCAATGGATGATCACTCATTAAAACAAGTACCATGGTTAATTTGTACATATGACTCAGATTTAAAAACAAGAAATTTCTACAACCTCATTGAGGACCAACAATCTAAGTATGAAATGGATTTGTTTCTTGGAGCACAAATTTTTGGATCTTCATCTAGTTAGCTCATCTTGTCTTACGAATATGGAAATGGCTCTCTTTTCAATCCATTCACAGACGAATACCCACAACTTCAGTTAACCAGAACTGTTTTATTGCCTTCAAAATTTAGGCCAATGGCTCAACTCTTATAAAGAATCGACAGCCCTGGTTTCCTAGACATTGTTGTTTTATCATCCCCACTGATCTTTGATTATTTTCTGTTTGCAGGTTTATTTTATTGTAAATTTATAGCTATATACAGACTGCAAGACACAAGATGGTTTATGGTTGAAGACCAATCTTCAAAAAAAGATTACTACGACTTTCATCACTTCCAAGGATACTTCTATGCTTTAGATGCCAATGGAGGGCTTAGTGAATTTGATTCTAGACCAAATCCTAGAACCAGGATTTTGGACATTAGTCATTCACTCCGAAATATAAATCTTAGTGATAATATTTACTTTGTTGAGTCTTCCAACAATTTATTAATAATTGCAAGAAAGGTGCATTTTAAAATGCTCAAGAGGACTTCACCAGTTACTGATTTTGAGTCAATTTATGTATACAAGTTATCTATATCTTGTACAATATATAAGTTGGATATTAGTCAGTCTTGTTGGAGCATGGGTGAAGTGGATTCTTATTGGTTCAAGGGACAGGCTCAAGGGATCAACTATTGTTTCATGGACATGACAATTCTCTCTTAAAATGGATACAATTTTCTAAAGTTGGACAAATACATCTCTATTTTCAATGATACTTTTATGCTTCAACAATATTTTACAGCAGACGACGCTCTGTATTTTTGTGATTGAACTGATTGTATTACTATGCAACCTTATGATGTGTTCAAGTTCTCTCCATTATGGATGAGCATGGTTAGAAGAGAGAGAGAGAGAGAGAGAGAGAGAGAGAGAGAGAGAGAGAGAGAGAGAGAGAGAGAGAGATGGAGAGACCAAGTTGTACCAGTGCATATCATTTTCCAATGTTTATTTTCTATTGTGTTAGCAAAAATGTTTATTTTTATCATTTTTTTTTAATATTTCCATTAAACTATCTATTACTAATGCTTTATGAGGTTGTGTTTGATTCAGGTGTTGTGTTTTTTAGCTTCTCACTCAAAATAGCAAAGATTTCATTTTTGTGAGGACTAGTTAGCCAATCCAATTATGTCTTACAAAATTATGACAATAGTATAGTTATTTGCTTTAAAATAACCAAAGTTGGGAAAGATTAGTGCTTGATTATGCAAATCCGGAGGTTATTATGGGTCTTTAGAGATAAAAGAATAGAACTTTGATAATATTTTGCAATATTAGAAATATTCATTACTATTCTATCTTTATCTATTTCAAGAGATATAATCAAAGAGCAAGAGAATGAGTGGTTATTTGGCTTTCTATATAGGTGCAATGCAGTATGTTTCATATGTAAGTTGCAAAATCTTATGTTTGGTTTAATGTAAAAGTTTCAATTACATGTAAAATATTTTATATAAAGGGTGGAAGAGAAACTGGGAGTTTCGGAAGCCTTGTGGATTGAGGGATATTAATCCAGAATGACAGCTAATACCACGAAAACATTTTTAAATTCTCAGACCATCTTGTATTTGCCATTCCTTGTATTTCATATATAAAGGGAGTACATGTATACCAGGTTGTTAATTTAGATAATTACTAATCCTATAAACAAGGGAAGTTTGGTAGGCTCGGTATAGATCCGATAAATGATGCGTTAAATCCGCAAGTGCACAGGTCGGATCAAGTAGTAGAGTGGACTATTGAAAAGTCGGGTATCGAATCCTTAGGGAGAAAGAAAGTACTAGTAGTAACTATTTATCCATTATCTAGTCAATCAGGTTTGGTTGATGGTACTAAACCTAATTCTAAAACTAACAATACAAATTAACAAGTATAATTGATCTTGAAGATGTTCAATTTATGTAGGGGATACTTGGGCGATTGAATCCCCTCTGGATTTTCTTAGATGTGGATGATGCTTTCTATGTTGAGTCTTGGTGAATCATTGGCCAAGGGTTCCTAATATGATTTCATCCCCTCGCTCGAGGGTGATTACTCAACCTAGTACCCTCACTAGTTATGTTCTAGGGAACCTATCTCTTGGAAGGACTAAGGGAATAGGACATCTAAAGGAGTTGCTCGCCTTAGTACGCGGGCTCCGGGTGTACTCCTAGCCCTCTCTATTGAAGTTTGTCTACACGCGGGGAGTGCGGTCGCTTCTTCCCCCACATGGACTAGAGAAGCCTCTCCGGGCTCTCGTAACTAGAGAGGTTAATACTTTCACCATACAATACATTCAATAGACTACAATGCATTCAACCAAGTAATCAACATAGAAGAGACAATATCAATTGACCATAACCCAAAACCCTCATTAACATTTCTATTTATACCCCCCTCTAGGGTTTTCGGTGTATTTCCCGACTTTACCCTCGATTCGGCTAAAATCGCAGCTGTAGTTTTACGATATACGACCCAGTATGTGTTCCATACGACCCCGTATGGCCCGTATACGGACTCCCATACGGACTATCATACGGGGTAGTATACTTCTCAGGTCCTCCTGTACGGGATTATGTCAGTCCGTTCATGTGTCCGTATAAATCTCCAGGTCCATACGGGTCCGTATGGGACTCCGTATGGACTGTCTTTCAGCTCAGTTTCGCTTACTTTGACCCGCATTCTCTTGAAAACGCTTCCTTTCTCTTGAGATTGTTGTTTTCTGCCCTGTTTACAAACACAAAGCCTTTTCAAAGACGCGTGACCAACATTCCTCCAAAACATAAAGTAATATGCATGAATTCCATATATAAATGATGCTCATTTGAACACTTATCACATATCTCCACACTTAAAGGTTTGCTTGTCCTCAAGCAAAGAGAAGAAATCAAGAAAAGAAGATAAGTGTTCAACCTTGGGCTTCACAAACTATACATGAATTCTAGTCCAATAGCACCACCTCATTGTATTTTCCTATCTCCACACTAGGGCTTAGATTGATCCTGTAACTCTTCCGATAAAGTCCTAGACAAAGCTTGTTCACTCCGCATGCCATGTTCTGAAGTCTTAATAAGGCAAGCATGCTCTCAGTGGACTCTAGAAGGTCCTTGGGGCCGTAAGATCAAAGGAATTGTTCCCCTATTGGATGGACAGTGGACAAATAAATAGTTCTTTTTTTTTTTTTTTGAAGAGGCTCGGGTAGGGCATCTTTATTAGATCCGACTTTCCAAAACTGAAGATCAGGGTAGAGTGTAGTCCCCCCCTTTTGCAGAGGAATCATGCTGATTAGGCACCCGAATCCTTAGTTACTTTGGTGGTTACAACTCTACCCGTACTTTGGCGGAACTCCAAACTAGTTCATCACCAAAAGCTGTGGAACATTGTCTTTATTATCTAAATTGATTTGCTAAACTACTTTATTTTCATTGTACTTGTCCACTACGTGTGTTATGAGGAATTAACAAATTTGAACTAGTGCCACGGAATTTCTTGGAGCCATTGAGAAACAATGCTTAGCTAGTCAAGTCAAAAGAACATGGCAATGGGTTATCTATTGTCCTTCATAATCATAATTGTCACAAAGATGACCTCTACATGTCCATGGTGTTTCAATTGGAAGCTTTTCAAATCACGAATGGTGTGCTTAGAGAAGAAATTCATGTCACATTTATCTATTGCCAAGGTTGTCATGCATATCAAGCATAATTATTACAAAAAATATCTACAATAAATGATCATGATAGCTACCTATCTCCACACTTAAAAGTTTACAATGACCCTAAAAGGAGCTAAGTAGCCACCCACCCACACTCTAGAAGTTTGCAATGTCCTCAATGTGAGAAAATTAAATTCAGCGCAAGAAATTAGTGGAGAAAGGTGAACGAAACTCCCCTAAATAGTTGCCGAGAGTTGTTTGTGGGAGCGGAGGACCGCTTGATTATCGAGGGTCGTGGATCCCATGTTGACTCTGCTAACGGAGAGAGAAGAATCAAACCCAATAACATGCAAAACAAGAAAATCCACATAGCGAAAGCAATACATAGGGTAGCAGGGCGATGCCCTTGCTCAATGTGTCATAATGTCTAAAGGTAAATAAAATAACAAGTGCAGGTAACAAAGTTCCAGATAAAGAGAAACGAAATAGAGAAGTAGTGCGTCAGGTGTCCCGTGGTGGCTCATCGTCTATTAGTGGTGGAGGTGGAGGAGGTGCAAATGCGGTGTGTCCACGAATAAAGAGCGAGAGCTCGGAAAGCTGTTCCCTGAGCCTTCGCTGCTCCGCTAAAATCATGTCCTGGACAGCTCTCATCTTGGTCATCTGCTCCTCCAACCTCGTGTAACGGCTCCTGGGCGCCGAGGGTCCGTCGGGTGCTGGGGGTAGCTGCACTGAAGGGTCGGCTGCATCGGAATCATCGGAGTCGGATCCCTCCTCCTCCAAACTATCTGAGGTGTGGCCAACCAAAGTATAACGTCCGCAGGCTCGCTGCACCAGTCCAATCTGTGCGAGGAGTGTCATGTCCAGTGGGGATACTAAATACAGGTGCTGCTTCCCCTCTAACTCGGCCTCAAGACCCATGCCCATGATAAGCCGTGTGATTTAAGGTCCGGCATGGATATCGGTGAGTCGGGTATTCTGCCCTTGATGCGCCAAGTAGTCTACGAGCACGTACCCCAAGTGGATCGGAACTCGCTCAATGAGGCTGTAGAGAAATAGGCGATCATTGACTATGACGACTCCACAATTGTTACTGCGGGCTGCGATGGTGCGGCTGATGAGGGCATGTAGGTAGCGGTGCACCGGGTCCGTCATGAAGGACGCCTTGTGACTGTCATGGCGCCCGCCCAGCTAAATCCAGAAGCTCGCAGAAGAAATGGTACGCTCAGGGAAGGCCGTGAGTAGCTCGGCGTACTCTCGTGTGAATGTGTAATCACGATCGTATAGCCCATGTATGTACAAGCTGAATCGAGTATAGCTCATCGCCCCTCTACCGCCGAAAAGCCGGAAGGTAATGGCGTCTGATTTACGCTCCCCACCGCACTCCTGTCGGCCTCGAAAGAGCTCAGCAACTCCAAGGTCGGGCGGTGAAATATCTCATGGCTAAGGGAGAAGATCCTGTCCCAGCCGCCAAAGGATATCATCTCTCGGACTCGATCGGCGATGTTAAGCTGGATGAGGGTGTCCCAGTCTATGACTCGGGTCCGACCGAAGCGGCGAGAGGAGAGATGGACATGTCGAAGGCTGTGGACCTCGTTTGTGAAGTGTGTCTCGGTGGATGACGACCCGGCCCCCGTTCAGCGCTTCTTTGATGTTGTGATCTTCCTTGGCATATCTGAAACTAAACAAGGAACGTCAATGCCGATGAAGCAAAAAGGGTACGCCAAAATTTTCAAATAAATGAACTAAATTGCCCCTATACGGGGTTCCATAATGGTGACGAGAAGTCCATTATCTTTGGGAACGACCCCTATACGATTCCGTATGGGACTCCGTATGGGAGTCCGTATGGACTCGGCCGCGACGAATCTTGTCCCCATTTCTACATCATCTCACATCCAAAACACTTCTAAAACATGCAACATTCATCGAATGCAAGTTCTATCACATAATGGCACAAGAATATAACTCATTCATGTCATCCACGTGAAAAATCGATTTCAAACAACCCTAAGTTTCTAAATCATGTCGGCAAGGTATACAATTGAGATCTTGAGTGATTAGCACATACCTAGGGGTGATTAAGCCCTTAATTTGTAGAAGAATAGGTGCCGCGTCGCAAAGAGAGGGTGTTGGGTCTCTAGGGTATGAGACGGAGAAAATGGTGAAGAGAAAAGGGTGAAAGGGGGCTTTTTAAAGCGCCCCTTACTCGTGCCTCTCGACAGACCCTATACGGACTCCCATACGGAGTCCATACGGGGTCATATATAACACTGTCTATACATACGGACTGCTATCAGTCCGTATGAGACCCCGTATACACCTGGGCAGAGGCTTATACAGCCCTCCCAGGGTTCATTGATGCTGTTCTCTTTTCGCGGCCTGATAGTAAGCAAGACATTACCTCTAATCGACAACATTCAGCATAAGAATGGAAAGAATTGGACAAAAACACCACTTCAACTTATTTCAAGCATCATTAGCTAATCAAAAGAAGCAAAGATTGCCAAAAACTAGGAAAGAAAGTTCTAGAACTTTGGTTGCCTCCCAAGAAGCGCTTGTTTAACGTCACTAGCTTGACGTACCTTCAATTTACCTTATGGAGGCTCAAATACCTTGAAGCTCCCATCAGTCTTTCTGGTGAAGCATGACCCAAGCAAACATTCTCCCAAACGTGCATAAATAGAAGAATCTTTTACTTTCATACTGGTTGCTCGGTGGGGGAAGTGGAGGAAAAGGATGTGGAAGTTACCCTTTGTTGTTGCACTTTCCTCAAACACTTCTTCGAGGCCGGAATGGGCCTCCTTCTTTTCTTGGTCTTTAGAGCTTTGGCCCGGTTTTCATTCCTTGGTATAGCTGAATTTTCCTGAACCTCTTCTGCGGTGTCTTCCACTTCATTCAACTCATCATGCAGTTGGTTTATCATCAAGAGATCTTCCATGCAAGCGGAGGTAATTAGATCGATGTTGTCCACACTGTAGGATGTATCGTCTTGGGCCACGGTGTGTCGCATTGCCTCGGGTATTTGGAAGGTTACTTCTTGATCCCCCACTCTCAATGCTAGCTTCCCTTGGGCATGATCTTCAAGTGCTTGGGCGGTAGCAAGGAATGGGCGCCCAAGGATGATGGGCACATCCACATTATCATCGACATCAAAAAGAACAAAATCGGCCGGGAATACAAACTCATTAATCTTGACGAGGACATCTTCGGCCAAACCCTTGGGCCTCTTTACAGACCGATCCGCTAGTTATATTGTCATCCCCGTGGGCTTTGGGTCATCAAGCCCAAGTTTCATGTATAAGTTATAGGGCATCACATTAATACTTGCTCCTGAATCCGCCAATGCTTTGTTGGTGATCCCTTTGCCAAAAGTACATGGGACGACAAAACTGCCCGGGTCTTTGAGTTTCTTGGGCAAATCGAGTTGTGGAATAGCCGAGCATTGAGCATTGAGAGTGACGGCACCCACTTCCTCCAACTTCTTCCTATTGGATAGGAGGTCCTTCATAAATTTTGCATACTTCGGCATTTGAGCTAGGACATCCACCAATGGCAAGTTAATTTGTAGTTGCTTCATCATGCTTGTGAACCTTGCAAATTGTGCATCCTCCTTATCCTTTCTCAATCTTGCTGGATAAGGGACTTTTGGTTAGTACGGAGGAATAAGTGTGGCTTCTTCTTTGCCCTTCTCCTCTTCTTTGGAAGTGGCAACGGGTGCCGGTGCATCCTTTTCAATTGAACTCTTCCTTTATTGCTTTCCCACCGGAAAGTCGATCCCCTTACCACTCCTCAAAGTAATTGCCTTACATTACTCACGTGGGTTTGTCTCCGTGTTGCTAGGCAAGCTTCCCTGCGGCCTCTCCGAAAGTGTCTTGGCCATTTGACCCACTTGATTCTCCAAATTCTGCACAGTAACTTGTAGACTTCGGATGGTTGTTTGATTATCTTGCACAATCATCAACATCATCTCCCCTAAGCTTGGCTTTCTCTCTTGTGGGTTCGAGGGGTGTTGGAAGCCCGGCGGGTATTGCCCCCCACTAGGATTCCCATATACCAACTCGGGGTGGTTCCACTTGGGTGCATAGGCTCTATATTGCCCCCCCGATTGCCCTTGGTTGTTGTTCAAGTATTGCACCTGCTCCATGGTGAGTGTCACGCCCCGAACCCGGATCCCGGGCCTCGGCGCACGCGACAAACGCCGCGTGCTTATAGGGTCGCCCCTAGAAGCACGCAAGGCTAAGTAACATAAGCAGATAATTAAATCAGAGTTTAAATTATAAATCAGCGGAAGAAATATATATAAGGTTTTTATAAAACCCTAGCAGGTCCCGAATGACAACTCTCACTCAGAAAGGAATAGAGGTCTGCAAACCTCAGCTCAACATATACCCATCGCTACTAGGTTGTCCTGCGGAAGCTCTCTCTCCTGAATTTCCGCTCCTAGCTACTCGCAAGGTCCTCATCTAGTCCTGACCCTACTCCTCATTGTCACATGAGAAAACATCCATCACGTGCATGAGCCAAAGAAAGGCCCAGTAGGATCGCAAATAAATCAATAAAGATGGCGAAAGCCACTAGGAAAGAATAGAAATAAAAGAAGTACAAATATACAATAATAACATCACAAGCAAATAACAAATCTCTGGAATGTGGGTAAATCCACAAATGTACTCAACCTCTGGCATATGTGATACTAAGATGTCTACGACATCTACAACACCATCGGTATCGTCTTCGGCCTAAGCCGAGCTACGCTATAGCATACATGTGCACATGGTCAGAAAATACCGCTCTCTGACTGAGCCAAGTGGCCAGATATTATACACCCTCTGCCAGGGTCTCCGTCCGATGTATCATGCCTGAAAGTAAGAGATTGATAGTACTAATACCTAACAGCAGGTATAAATATATATTCAAGGCAGCAACATCTCGAATATATAATAATCAGTGATCTCCTCTAGATCGGAAGCCAATACGTATTTAAGGAGTAACTCTACTCAAATACGCATACGAAAAACATGAAAGCAACAATCTCCTCGAGATATAAAACCAATACATATGAGGAAACCCATCTCGAATATGTATTGGAAACCTCTCGAGGAAATAAGAGTACAAAATCAAAGTAGGGTAGAAGGAGAGAATATTTAATGCAAAGAATAGAATATCGACAGACTGCTATGGAGTACCACCCCCCTCGACCATCCCAGGTGCAAGTAGGATGCCAGAGGGTACTCCACTGGCCATATGCCATGGAGTATCACTCCCACTGGCCATATGCCATGGAGTACCACCTCCTGGCCATCCCACAACAACACAAGAAGGATGTCAAGGGTACTCCCTCAAAGCGGATCATATCCAAACATACAAGCTCAAACAAATGCAAAGCAAGCATAACATGTCAATAGACAGAGCATGTATCCAAAAGATAGACTCAACATCCATCTAGCACAACAACAACAAGAATCAAGAGAATACTATGAGTTAGAAATACTCACAGCACTCCGCGACATCCTACCTTTTCGCTCTTGGGCCTACTCGGGCCGATACTCCCGATCACGGTCCTAGACCATCTCACCACGTCCTAAACATGGTAAATGTTCATCATATAACATTTCATAACAATTTGAATGCATTACATGCATTTAATTACCCTAATTGTGAGTTTACCGAAATGTCGGCTTTTAATTTATAACCGATGGATCCGGGCTCTTAGACACCTGCCCGTACCACTTTTATTAGTTTAAATGTACACCCGAACTATCGGGACGATCGGAATCAAATTCTGAGTCTGTTTGAAAACATTTGAGTTATAGTTCACTCTCTATACGGTAGCTACAGTAACCGCATAAAACATGAACTTGGAACTTCAAATTGAAGCTCAAAACCTTCACCATTCCATTCCAATCTCCCGGTATATTATATTCATAATATTGTCTTTCATTTCCATCATAATTGGGCTCATTATCATCTCTTATACGGCCCTAAAAAAATGAACAAAAATCCATGTTCTGTAGTGCTACAGTAATTTCTACAAATTCCTTTCACTTGGAATTCAATTCTCTTCAATAAATTCCTAAACTTGGAATCCAATACTTGCATTTCTCAAACAATACATAGGCACGTTTATTCTTAATACAACAACAAGGGTTATTAATAGCTCAAGTTCAATTAAACCACATAACCATCGTAGGCATTTTTACAACTACAAGATGGGTAACATTGCTTTTCAACCCACATTTCGCCATAGTCCCCTCTACTTCTAAGCTCCCGAATTGTACAAACATTCATGCTCTCCACATCTACAACATTTACAATTAGTTAACTCAATCAATCACATGCATGTCCCATAACATTCCAACCTTATAACATTAGTTTTCTTACAACCAAATTCATAGAGGCATTTCATCAAACACCATATGGGCATACTCATTTCTAAAACAAGACATAACATCCATGAACCTTTAAGGTTCTAATTATACAAACATAAATCCATTGACAATGACATTCTCTAATATGTATTTCTACCAAAGGAATCAAGCATGTACAATTAGGTATGTTACCATGAATACTAATAAGCATTTATACCTGAGTTTTCATGAAAAATTGGCGGCACCTCCTATATTTAGGACCCGAAATTCATACAATCATTCATCCATAATAACAATTAAAACACATGGAATTCATCTTCATCCAAGGTACAATCCAAGGCATCAAGCACACTCATTTCACAATCTTTAAACCCCCAAAATACAACTTGATTTCAAGTATAGCCCCTCCATTTCACTGCCCTAAAACTCATAATTAAATTCATTAACTAGTCCATTAAGCAATGTAATGATCCCCCAAGTTGAGGCTTACAATCGTGGAGTGATGACAGTGGCGGCGCCGCAAGTCGGCAACGGTGGCGGGGCTGCACGCGGTGCAGGGAAGAGCTACAGGCTGCTTGGCGCTGCAGGGGCTGCGCTGCGCTACGATGTGCGCAGGCAGCTCACTGTGCTGCACGCAGGCCTGCGTATGGGCTGCTCAGCGCGCTACACGCGGTGCTGCGCGCAGTGCAGTGCAGTGCTGCGCGCGCGCTGCGCGCAGTGCTGCGCGCGGCTGCGCGCGCGGGCTGCGCGTAGGGCGTGGCTGGGGGCGCGCTGCGTGCGGTGCTTTCTTGTAGCGACAGTGCAGTGATGCGGCGCTGGCGCGCGCTGCGCCTCTTGGCAGCAGCGGCAGCAGCTGCTGCTTGTAGCGAGCGTGGTGGGGACTTGCCGGCGGCGTGGCTGCAGGCGGGGATGGTCGGGTGCGGCGAAAAAGAGAAAGGTGGCTGTCGTCCTCGCCGGGGCTCCATCGTCGTCGTCGGAGAGAAGAAGGGCGCGGTGAGGTTCGGGTCAAGCTCGATGGAGAAGATACGAGAGGGAGAGAGATGATGGATCTTTCACTCTCTCTCTCTCTCTCTCTCTCTCTTAATTTTATAACTTTCATAAAGTTATAACCATAATAATTAATATTATTTCTTTTTAATCATTATATTATCTTTTCTCTTTTCATTTATTTATCAAATATTATAATTCTTTATAATATTTAAATCCAATCATTAAACTTAGCTTAACCTCTACATCATTGTCACATGGCTACTATTCATTCACAGGTGAACGAATTCATTACGACTGGGGCCCCCACTGTCACAATTCTTTCGTCCTCCTGCCCGACCCAGAGCTACGAAAAATCCCGGGTCAGGCGACCCCAGTATCACGGGCATAATGTGGCATCGAGAACATCTCAGTTCCATTTGGATCCCCCTTTCGCGGGATTTGAATTTTGTCTGTTTTATTTTCTCAATATTTAATCTGATTAATTAAACCTTTATAATTTTTCCCAAATTTCATCGCTTACCGTAATTTATTATTATTTAATAAATTCTCGGAATAAATTCTTATTTATTTAGGGCGGGTTATTCTGTGAGATTCTCCATGCTCATAATTAGGCAACTTGTTATGTCATGCCCTCCACCACAAGTGTTGCAAGATGACACCGGAGACGATATCGAGGGTCTACCGGTGGCCAACGCCTCAATGTTCCTTGTCAATCTGTCCAACTTCTCCGAGAGCTACATCAATGGTATTGGGTTCATTTAAGGAGCCCACCAATTTAACTTGCTTCCCCCGAGTAGACCAATGGGCTTCATTACTAGCCATGTCTTCAAAAATTTTCTCGACGTCATCGGGATATTTGTTCCCAAGAGAGCCTCCGGCGGCCGCATCAACCACATGTCATGTTGCATCATCCAATCCATGGTAGAAGGTTCGTACTTTAGCACAATCGTCCAACCCATGTTGGGAGCAACACCGGAGTAGATCCTTGTACCTCTCATAAGCTTCATAGAACGATTCATTGGGTCCTTGTTTGAAAGAGGAAATATCCAATCGGAGCTTTGCCGCTTTACTAGGTGGGAAGTACCGCCCAAGGAACTTATCGAGCATCTCGGCCCATGTGCGAATAGATCCCGATGGAATTGAAGTTAACCACCTGTAGGATCCTTCTCTCAAGCTAAAGGGGAACAATCTCAATCTAATGGCATCACCGGATGCCCCGTTGATCTTGAACATGTTGCAAATCTGAACAAACTTGGCAATATGAGCGTGAGGGTCTTCATCCGGCCTTCCATCAAACTGGGCTGTATTCTGGATCATAGTTATGGTGCTTGGCTTGATCTCGAAGTTATTCATGTTCACATTAGGAGGATGCACACTGAATTCCTCCCCCGTATAGTGAGATCTTTCATATTCGGATAATGTAAGTCACCTCCCAGCCATGATAGGAATCTCTCTAACTTCCAAACTACCTTCGGTGGGTATGAAGTTCTCCGACCCCGAAGAGGTTCCGGGATTTAACTCCTCCACTTCTTTCAACCTTCTATGGAAAGTCCGATCAATATCACTATCGGCTTCAACAAGACCCTTAGAATTCTTTCGGGTCATACATCAACACCTCGCAATGAAGAAAAGAGGGAGATTTGTAATCATGAGACAATTAAACTTAAATAACAATTAAGATGCAAAGAGACACTTTGAAACCAAACTATTATTAAAACAAAATAAAAACTGAAAGTAAATGACTAAATTAATAAACTCCTAGTTTTCCTAGTAGTCCTAAATCTCCCCGGCAACGGCGCCAAAAACTTGATGCGTTAAATCCGCAAGTGTAAAGGGTCGGATCAAGTTGTAGAGTGGACTATTGAAAAGTCGGGTATCGAATCCTCAGGGAGAATGAAAGTACTAGTAGTAACTATTTATCTATTATCTAGTCAATCAGGTTGGGTTGATGATACTAAACCTAATTCTAAAACTAACAATACAAATTAACAAGTATAATTGATCTTGAAGATGTTCAATTGATGAAGGGGATACTTGGGCGATTGAATCCCCTCTGGATTTCCTTAGATGTGGATGATGCTCTCTATGTTGAGTCTTGGTGAATCATTGGCCAAGGGTTCCTAATATGTGTCACGCCCCGACCCGGATCCCGGGACCTCGAGCGCGCGAACAAATCGGCCGTACCCAAGTGGAGACGGACCCCACTTGAATACAAGGCCTAAAAATGATAAGCAGATAACAATAATAGCCAAATGTTCGTTAATAGTAAAAAAAACAATATCAGAGTTATACAGCGGAATTAAAAAAAATCATGAAGGGTTCCAGGTACCCTACAAAGCTCTATACAAATTCAGGCCCTATCTGGGTCCTACAAGTGAGACTCTCACACATAACCTTAGGTCCTCGGACCTCTCCAATATTAGCCCAACCCTTCGCTCAACTCCCGAGTTTGAGTCACCTACTCCTCGGAACCTGAAAAAGAAAGAAGGGAAGCAAGTGCATGAGCTTTCGAAAGGAAAGCCCAGTAAGTACCCTGCAGAGGTCTCAACGAAACCAAAACAGCACAGATGACGTATGATAGGTCAGAAAATGAGCAAATCAAAGATCATCATTCAACACCAACAGGGGCCAAATCCCATACAAGTCAAACTCTTGGAGTCTACCACAACAACGGCCGGGGCTCCTAACAAATGTAATTTCAATAAACAACTCCTAAGAGTTCACGAGTCATCTCAGAAGTTGGTTATCACCTACCAATATCGACCCTCGGTCCATGATCTAGTAGTGCTACTAAACATAGACGTATTATTTTGTCACAGCCAGATCATCCCAGACGGCGGGAAAACAAAGATTACGGTTATTACCCCAATCAAGGGAAACAAAGATTACGAGGATGGGAGAATCCTTGAAACATCATAGTTGGTGTATACCTACCCGGCCAGCGCACAAGCTCACGTGATTCCACGGCCACGTGCCGGTCAACAGGTAGGCACACTCAACACTCACAAGCATACCCTACAGGATGCTATCATCTCAACATGCACACACTAACATCGAAGTAGGTGTCCAAGAGAACAAAATACGAGTGTATGCAATCATATCAAATTATGATATCAATGAAGCAATAAGCAATTCAAGGCGTAAGCAAGTCCAAAGAAAACCGGCAGGGTAGGAACGAGGCAAGTGTACTTACAAGAATGTACATAACAAAGTCAAGAACACTCAGTAGAGTGGGGTAGTAGGCAAAAGTACTTACACCTCATTTGGGACCAGAAGCCCTCTTAATCACCTCTTGAAACGCCTCCCGAACTCCCCGAGAGTATCTAACAGATAGAGTTTCTATTAGAGTTAAAATTTCTAATAAAACCCTATGTCTCTAGTTGCACATGCATGACTCTCGTTCTTGTTGGGCCTAGGCCCACTAACGGGTCCTAGAGACCACCTCTCGGGTTTCTGGTACTTATTTCCCAGTTTACATGTCCTTTGGTTGACCCTTGGCCCAACCTGGTCAGACCTAGTCAACGCTAGTCTACTTGTCGAGTCTAAACCCTTGTTGGTCATCTCTAGTCATTCTAGTTGAATTGGGCCCATTTCAAGCCCATTACACATTTTTACTTGGCCTTAGCCCCTTTTTCTAACTAAGGAAGGGCATTATGGCCATTTGTGTAATTTATGACCCTAAAGTTTAAGGTCCTATCTTGTCTAGGGTTTAATTAGGCCCTTTGAATTATTTAGCAATCTTACCAAATAGTTCTTATAATTAAACTTAATCTTGTCACAACCATATAGCCAAGTCCAAGTAAAACCATTGATTAACTTTAGTTAAACTCCTTAACTAAAACAAGTTAATCTAATTAATTTTGTCACACTAATAAAAATTGCCACATAATCTTTTAAATCAACTTAATTAATCGATTATGTCACTTTACCATATGTTCATATAGTCTTTGTAATTAACTATACAAATTTATTCTTGTCACATAGAGTAATTTCCATTAACTTGTCACACCAACAAAATCCTTCAATTATTTTTTAACTATATGAACTAGTTAATCAAATAATTGTCACACTTGTATAGTTTCATATAATCTTTGTAACAACACCAACTTGGTTATTTTATAGTAACACTACTATAGTTAGAGACAAATTATTTTAATTGTCACACTAGCAAGATTTAAAATCTTGTCAAGTTCTTTAAATCATTTTAATCAACCTAGTTGATTAATCGAATTAACTATGTCACACCCATATAGTTAAAATTATTTATTCACCATACAAGTTAATTAACTTGATTTTTGTCACGCCTAGTTAATAACATTAATCTATTCAAAACAAATAATTAACTAGTTGCCACTTCTCTAAAATTAGAGACAAATTATTTAATCAACCAATTGATTTCTATTTTGTCACACTTCCCAGGTTTTCTTAAGAATTATTTTAAATAATTAATTAATAATTGAATTAATTAATTAAAAACCATTATTATTTATTTAATTTTCTATATTTTTTTTCTCTTCTTCTTCTTCGTTACTCTCTCTATCACGACCGGGGAGCTGACCCCCTCGGTCTTCTTCTTGGCGATTCCAGAGCACTGTCTCGCGTGCTCGGACCATCGCCGAAGAGTCCCACGGCCACGGCCGTTACCTCCAGAGCGCCGTCGTCCCCTCTTCCCCGCTGGAATGCCCGTGATGGCCTCGGCCGGCCTTTCCATCGTCTCCGTGAATTTAACAACATGCATGCATTACTTAAATGCCTCGGGAAGGAGGGTAGAGGCTTACCGGTGTTTTTCCCGATGTCGGCGGCTTTGTCCTATTTGTGACAGCAGCTTGGATTCCTCTCTCCGTGAGCTTCCTCTCTCCATGTAATGGCCGCGGTCACGTTCCCAGCTCCGCTGAATCCTTGGCGCAAAAGCTCCCTCACTCCTTTCGGGATCGCAAAGAGATCAACTTCCACCGAGCTCCTTCCCTTTCTCCGTCCCGTCCACCTCACGGAGAGAAGGGAGAGCTCATCGCTGTAGAGTCGAGACGAGAGGGTGAAGTGCCCCTTTATAGGGCTTGGGAGGCCCGACCAAAGCGATAACGTCCATGGTGCACCGACCGGGGGCTTCTCCGCCCGTAACGCATACGGTGAAGCGGAGAGGTTCTGCCAGCTGGGCGGCGGCCGGAGGATAACAGTGAGGCTGCCTCGCGATCAATACTTGGCGATCAACGGCGAGGGTCACGCTGATCTTCATCGCGGCAAACCTAGCGTGCGCCTACCGGATCCGGCACAAGGCAGCATCAAAGGCCCAAATTCATTGAGAGAGGGCGGCCCAATCACCGATCATTGCCTCGGATCGATCTTTGCTAAGATGTGTGGCTAACTTATTTCGCCGCCACGTCGCTTCAACGAGTTATTAATATTGCCTCCACGATTGCAACTCCAGCGATAGATTAAACTCCTGCCCAGGCAATAGCATTGGCTTCATCCTATCCTTTATAACTCTCGCGTGACTCTATCACGAGATGTTCTAATCCTAGCCGTTGGTTCCCTTGTATTAGGGTTTTCTCACGGAAAAATTATCCAGTAGTCCCCTGAATACTTTTTAGGTTGCAGATTTAGTCCTTTCTCTCGTGAGAGTGAATTTATCTTTTAGTCCTTAATACTTTACAAAATTACTAAAAAGGTCCACTGAACTCCCAAGTATCCCTAAGCTGGTCTCAAAATCTAATTTAATTCCCTTTTAAAGCTTTTTAATTCTCCATTCTTCAAGCTTAAGGAATTAAATCTTTTTTATGGAATATCACGTAAAATTTTATTCCTAAAATTCGTGGATTTTACAATATGATTTCATCCCTAAACGAGGGTGATTACTCAACCTAGTACCCTCACTGGATTAAGTTCTAGGGAACCTATCTCTTGGAAGGACTAAGGGAATAGGACATCTAAAGGAGTTGCTCGCCTTAGTACCCTGGCTCCCGGTGTACTCCTAACCCTCTCTATTGAAGTTTGTCTACACGCGGGGAGTGCGGTCGCTTCTTCCCCCATATAGACTAGAGAAGCCTCTCCGAGCTCTCGCAACGTAGAGAGGTTAATACTTTCACCATACAATACATTCAATAGACTACAATGCATTCAACCAAGTAATCAACATAGAAAAGACAATATCAATTGACCATAATCCAAAGGTTCATCAACACCCAAGTATCAAGAGTTTAGCTCTCCATCAATGGAGAGTAACAACCAATGCCAAGAGAGAAATCAAACATAGAGTTCATAAGATAAAAACCCCTTGATGATGACCATTGGTGGATCTCTTGCTTCTCTCTAGCCCCTTCTTCTTCTTCTTGAGCCCTCTTGATGGGGAAACTCCTCAAGCCCTCTCCTCCTTGGTGATGGAGAAGATGATGCTAGCTTCCTCCCCTCTTGATGCTTTGGCTTCAACCTCCTCCAAGATGCCCCAAAACCCTCATTAACATTTCTATTTATACCCCTCTGTAGGGCTTTGGGTGTATTTTCCGACTTTACCCTCGATTCGGCCGAAATCGCGGTACTAGCGATTTTACGATATACGACCCAAGATGTGTTCCATCTGACCCATTATGGCCCGTATTATCTGGACTCCCATATGGACTATCATGCACGGGGTCCTATACTTCTCGAGGTCCTCGCGGTATGCGGGGTTACGTCGATCCGTTCATGTGTCCGTACAAATCTCGAGGTCCTGTGTCCACGGGTCCGAGTATGGGACTCGTATGGGCTATCTTTCAAATTTCGGTTTAGCTTACTTTGCCCGCATTCTCTTGAAAACGCTTCCTTTCTCTTGAGATTCTTTGTTTTTCGCCTGTTTACAAAAGAAAGCCTTTTGAGCAATGCGTGAGACCAACATTACTCCAAAACATAAAGTAATATACATGAATTCCATATATAAATGATGCTCATTTGAACACTTATCAATAAACAAGGATGACTCGGTAAGGGTTACTAGCCTCAAGTATCCTTTATATTACTGTATTTCAACTTAAAGTCAAAGTAGTTGAAAGTTGAAATCTGATAAAAAATTTTACATTATTCTCACCATCATCCCCTTAAATTCAACATTCTTTGCAGATGTCTTCATGCTCAAAAAGGTATTTCATTAATTTTGTTTCGATATCATTTAGGGCAATTTTTTATTTATAAATATATGTGTGTGTTTCAATTGTTGTTTACAAAACTTGCCATTTATCTTTATTATTCATTCCTTTTTATTGCACCAAACTCTTAGTCTTGGTGTGCTATATATTATCTTGTTACAGTTGTCATTCGAAGGAAGAATTATTGGGTTTTTACACGCCAATTGATAATTCCAGAATTTGAAGAAACCAAAGTTGGTGCGCACACCTTCCAAAAGAACTTATAGATCAAATACTAAAATGTCTAAGTCTGATCGATTACATCAACTTTAGTAGTGTATGCAAATAATGGAGGTCGGTAGTAATGGAGGATCATTCAATAAAACAAGTACCATGGTTGATTTGTACCTATGACTCAGATTTAAAAACAAGAAATTTCTACAACCTTATTGAGGACCAACAATCTAAGTATGATATGGATTTGTTTCTTGGAGCACAAATTGTTGGATTTTCATCTAGTTAGCTCATCTTGTCTTATGAAAATGGAAATTGTTCTCATTTCAATCCATTCACAGACGAACACCGACAACTTCAATCAACCAGAACTGTTTTATTGCCTTCCAAATTTAGGCCAATGGCTCAATGCTTATAAAGAATAGAAAGCCCTGGATTCCTATACATTGTTGTTTTAACATCACCACTAATCTTTGATTATTGTCTGTTTGCAGGTTTATTTTATTGTAAAACTATAGCTATATGCAGACCGCAAGACACAAGATGGTTTATGGTTGAAGACCAACCTTCAAAAAATGATTACTACGATCTTCATTACTTCCAAGGATATTTCTATGCTTTAGATGTCAATGGAGGGCTTACTGAATTTCATTCTGGAAGAAATCCTAGAACGAGGATTTTGGACATTAGTCATTCACTCCGAAATATAAATCTTAGTGACAATATTTACTTTGTTGAGTCTTCCAACAATTTATTAATAATTATAAGAAAGGTGCATTCTAAAAGGCTCAAGAGGACTTCACCATTTATTGATTTTGAGTCAATTTATGTATACAAGTTATCTTTATCTTGTACAATATATAAGTTGGATATTAGTCAGTCTTGTTGGATCAAGGGTGAAGAGGATTCTCACTGGTTCGGAGAGACAAGCTCAAGGGATCAACTGTTGTTTCATGAACATGACAATTCTCTCTTTAAATCGATACAATTTTCCGAAGTTGGACAAATACATCTCTGTTTTCAATGATACTTTTATGCTTCAACAATCTTTTACAAAAAATGATGCTCTGTATTTTTGTGATCGACCTGATTGTATTACTATCCAACCTTGTGATGTGTTCGAGTTCTCTCCATTATGGATGAGCTTGGTTAGAAGAGAGAGAGAGAGAGAGAGAGAGAGAGAGAGAGAGAGAGAGAGAGAGAGACCAAGTTGTATCAGTGCATATCATTTTCCTATGTTTATTTACTATTGTGTTAGCAAAAATGTTTATTTTTGTCATTTTTTTAATATTTCCATTAAACTATCTATTACTAATGCTTTATGAGGTTGTGTTTTGATTGAGGTGTTAAGTTGTTCTTTTAGCTTCTCACTCAAAATAGCAAAGATTTCATTTTTGTGAGGACAAGTTAGCCAATCCAATATGTCTTACAAATTTATGACAATAGTTTCGTTATTTGCTTATAATAACCAAAGTTAGGAAAGATTAGTGCTTGATTTGGCAAATCCGGAGGTTATGATAGGTCTTTAGAGATAAAAGAATAGAAGCTGTGATTCCTAGTTTGCAATATTAGAAATATTCATTATTATTCCATCTTTATCTATTTCAAGAGATATAATCAAAGAGCAAGAGAATGAGTGGTTATTTGGCTTTCTATATGTGGGTGCAATGTACTATGTTTCATATGTAAGTCGCAAAATCTTATGTTTGGTTTAATGTAAAAGTTTCAATTACATGTAAAATATTTTATATAAAGGGTGTAAGAGAAAGTGGGAGTTTCGGAAGCCTTGTGGATTGAGGGATATTAATCGGTAAGGACCGCTCATACCAATTTTAAAAACATTTTGAAATTCTCGAGACCATCTTGTATCTGACATTCCTTGTATTTCATATATAAAGGGAGTACATATATACCAGGTTGTTAACTAAGATAGTTACTGATCCTATAAACAAGGGAAGTTGAGTAGGCTCGGTATAGATCCGATAAACAAGGATGACTTCGTTAAGGGGTTACTAGCCTCAAGTATCCTTTATATTACTGTATTTTAACATAAAGTCAAAGTAGTTGTAAGTTGAAATCTGACGTAAAAATTTTCCCATATTATTCTCATCATCATCCCTTAAATTCCTACCTTCTTTGCGCATGTCTTCATGCTCTAAAAAGGTATTTCATTAATTTTGTTTCGAAATCATTTATGGTAATTTTTTTATATATAAATATATGTGTGTGTTTTAATTGTTGTTTACACAACTTGCCATTTATCTTTATTATTCATTCCTTTTTATTGCACCAAACTCTTAGTCTTGGTGTGCTATATATTATCTTGTTACAGTTGTCCTTCAGAGGAAGAATTATTGGGTTTTTACATGCGAATTGATAATTCCAGAAATCGAAGAAACCAAAGTTGGTGCGTACACCTACCAAAAGAACTTATAGATCAAATACTAAAATGTCTAAGTCTAATCGATTACATCAACTTTAGTAGTGTATGCAAATAATAGAGGTCGGTAGCAATGGAGGATCATTCATTTAAACAAGTACCATGGTTGATTTGTACCTATGACTCAGATTTAAAAACAAGAAATTTCTACAACCTCATTGAGGACCAACAATCTATATATGAAATGGATTTGTTTCTTGGAGAA
The DNA here is from genome assembly GCA_026586065.1 of Dioscorea zingiberensis. Lineage (NCBI taxonomy): Eukaryota > Viridiplantae > Streptophyta > Magnoliopsida > Dioscoreales > Dioscoreaceae > Dioscorea > Dioscorea zingiberensis. Next base: position 7,398 of record JAGGNH010000075.1, on the reverse strand, counting down.
CAAATTGTTGGATCTTCATCTAGTTAGCTAATCTTGTATTATGAAATTGGAAATGGTTCTCTTTTCAATCCATTCACAGAAGAATACCCACAACTTCAATCAACTAGAACTGTTTTATTGCCTTCCAAATTTAGGAAAATGGCTCAACGCTAATAAAGAATCAAAAGCCCTGGATTCCTAGACATTGTTGTTTTATCATCACCACTAATCTTTGATTATTTTCTGTTTGCATGTTTATTTTATTGCAAAACTATAGCTATATCATGCACATAAGACACAAGATGGTTTTATGGTTGAAGACCAACCTTCAAAAAAAGATTACCTCTGAACTTCATTTACTTCCAAGGAAATTTCTATGCTTTAGATGTCAATGGAGGGCTTACTAAATTTGATTTTGGACCAAATCCTAAAACCGTGGGATTTTGGACATTAGTCATTCAATCTCAAATATAAATCTTAGTGACTATATTTATTTTGTTGAGTCTTTCACAATTTATTAATAATTGCAAGAAAGGTGCATTCTAAAATGCTCAAGAGGACTTCACCATTTATTGATTTTGAGTCAACTTATGTATACAAGTTATCTATATCTTGTACAATATATAAGTTGGATATCGATTTGTTGGAGCAAGGGTGAAGAGGATTCTTATTGGTTGGAAGGGACAGGGCTCAAGGGATCAACTGTTGTTTCATGGATATGATAATTCTCTCTTTAAATCGATACAATTTTCCGAAGTTGGACAAATACATCTCTGCTTTCAATGATACTTTTATGCTTCAACAATCTTTTACAGCAGATGACGCTCTGTATTTTTGTGATCGACCTGATTGTATTACTATGCAACATTATGATGTGTTCGAGTTCTCTCCATTATGGATGAGCTTTGTAACACCTGCCCAGAAATAAATAAGGATTTTATTTATTTATTTCCAGAATTTAATAAAATGTAATTTAATATGGAAAACGATGAAATTTGGGAAAATTAAAAAGGGGTTTGAGCTATTGTTTATTAGAAATGAGAATTTCATTATAATTAAAATAACTAAGTTTTGGGGTGACAAATAATAGGCTTGATTTTAAAAACCTATAATGAAACTATAGTATATTTAGATTATTAAACTAATTAAAGGAATATTACTAAATAGAGATGAGAGGAGAGGGAGATTGAAATTCTCTCATCTCTTCCTTCTCTCCCGATCTCATCTTCAACCTGAGACCTAGTGGAGCCGCTCCTTCTCCTTTGTCTCCGTCAACAAGCCGGCGACCAAGAGCAACAACGGTAGTGATCTCCGGCCACCCTCCTCTCCTCTGATCGCGAGCCACCACGGACCTCCGGCGGTGAGCCATGTCCGCCTCTTCTCGGGCCGCCCTCCTCACGCTGTGGTCAGGCTCCGTGGCCGCCTCTGACCGCCATCACCCCCTGTGCAGCCACCCTTGTCTTTCTTTCTATTCCCCATTTCGATGAACCGGACGCCGACGAGTGGATTACACAACCCTTGTGAGTTTACATTGCAATTGGTTGTGCAATGGTTTAAACTTTGGATGAGATTGGATGGATACATATTGTTCTTTGGTGTTGTAGAATGAATGTTGTAAATTTTGGAAACTTATAGAATTGTATAGTAATGGATTCCATTAGTTATCACATATGCATGGCAAGTGTTTGTTAAAAAGCTTCAATGAAATCATTGGACCTTGAGAGGTTGGAATGATAGTTACCATGCTTAGAATCCTTTTATGAGTAGCATGGAGCATGATTGTACATTTTCGGGGCCCAAGAAATAGGGGAGGTGCTGTCGAATTTTCATGAAAATTATAAGATTTAATACCCTAATTAAATCATAGATATCATGTTTTCATGCTTCTAGGATTTTAGAAGAGTAAACCTTTACTAAACATGAATATAGTTGGGGGAAAACATTGGATGAAAACATGAATGGTTTGGTGATTTCATGGTTATGAAATGTCTAAGATTAGATGCCCAAGTTCATGTGGTTCTTGAAGTGTAAATTGTAGTATGTTCAGTTGAATGCTTGTAAATTTCTATAAATCTATAACTGTTCCGTTGTAGAAACCATTTTGGAATCAAGAACGCACACCGGGTGTTTGTGTTAATGCCACAGTGAAATTGGTGGACATTAGAGACTTGATTCATAGTTTTGCACACCTATAATTACCTCTTAAGTATTAGGTTTGTATCATATGAGTTATAGTAGGATAGAATGGTTATGTACAAATTTAGCATGTCCATCTATTGTTTGTTGAAATGCAAGGATTGGGTATATAGTCCTTGCTTGCATAGCAAGCCTTCAAGGGTTACCCGCAACCATGTATAAAATTTAGTTTAAGCTTCTCATGTTTACAACCATGTCTTCTAAGAGCTTAAAGGCCTTGAATAAGTGCTTATACCCTAGTCTCTTGTAATTCTAATATGGATATAGTTTGGGAATTATGTTATTGGGTAATGAAATACCAATAATAAAATGAATGAAGGTCATAGCCAAGAAGGTGCTGGAGATTTAATAGTTGTTCACAGATATAAACATGGGAATGATTAAGGGTACCTTGTGTTACTTGTTGTAAGGGTATGATTATTCTCGAGTTGTATGACCTTCATGAATAAAGCCACATTGGTTGGGATTATTTTGTTCTTGAGGGGTGCTAATGAAGGCATGTATTGTGTCAAAGTGGATAAAACAAATGTATAATTAATTGTAAAGATTGGTTGAAGAGAATTGAACTCCAAGTGAAAGGAATATGCAGGAATTACTGTAGCACTACAGGACATCGGATTTTGGTTCTTTCAAACGAGCTATGTGGTGATGGTAATGAACCCCAATTCTGATCAAAATGAAAGTGTATATTAGAAAGATAATATATTGAAAGTTTGGGAAGGAATAATAAAGATTTTGGGCTTCAATTTGAGGGTTCAATTTCATGATTTAGTTAATTACTGTAGCTATAATGAAATTGTGGAATAAGAACTTCAATGTTTTCAAAAAGACTCCAAATTGATTCCGATCATCCCGATAGTTTGGGAGTATGTTTAAACTAATAAAAATGGTGCGGGCAGGTGTCTAAGAGCCCGAATCCATCGGTTATAAATTAAAAAGCTGACTTTTCGGTAAACTCACGATTTGGGTGATTAAATACATGTAATGCATTCATATTGTTATGAAATGTTATGTGATGAACATTTACCATGTTTAGGACGTGGTGAGGTGGTCGAGGACCCGAGTGGAAGGCTCGGACCCGAGTAGGTCCTAGAAGCGAATAAGATAGGATGTCGCACGGGTGCTGTGAGTAGTTCTAACTCGTAGTATTCTATTGATTTCTGTTGATGTTGTGCTAGATGGATGTTGGTGTCCATCTTTTCATACATGCTCTGTCTGTTGACATGTTATGCTTGCTGCATTTGTTTGAGCTTGTATGTTTTGATATGATCTGCTTTGAGGGAGTACACCTTGACATTCTTCTTGTGTTGTTATGGGATGGCCAGGAGGTGGTACTCTATGGCATATGGCCAGTGGGAGTGATACTCCATGGCATATGGCCAGTGGAGTACCCTCTGGCATCCTACTTGCACCTGGGATGGTCGAGGGGGGTGGTACTCCATAGCTTGATCTGTCGATATTCTATTCTTTGCATTAAATATTCTCTCCTTCTACCCTACTTTGATTTTTGTATTCTTATTTCCTCGAGAGGTTCCCAATACATATTCCTGAGATGGGTTTCCTCATATGTATCGGTTTTATATCTCGAGGAGATTGTTGCTTTCATGCCGTAGCGTATTTGAGTAGAGTTGCTCCTTAAATACGATATTTCCCGATCTCGAGGAGATCAACATTATTATATATTCGATGTGTGTTGCCTTGGATATATAGATATACCTCGTTGTTAGGTATTCGTACTAGCAATCTCTTACGCATGTGCATGATACATCGGACGGATTCCACAGAGGGTGTATAATATCTCACAGGCCATAGAGACTCGCGGCAGGGTGTATAATATCTCGCCACGAGAACCCCTGGTGCTCCAAGATCGCAGGCCCAGATGACCCATGAGAGGTGTATAATATCTCGCCACCTTAATAACTCGAGTCGAAGGAAAGCGGTATTTTCCGGCAACCCATGTGCACATGTATGCTATAAGCGCTATCCGGCCATTAGAGGTCAAGAGCTGATCTTGATCGCGACATACGTTGATGTACGTAGACTGCCAGCAAATTATCACATATGCCGTAGATTGAAATTATCATATGGAGATTTATCCGCATTCCGTAGGGCACTTGTTATTTGCTGCGTGATGTTGTTTCAGCTTGTTTTATTCTCGTTTCTTTGCTTATATGCCTTTAGGCCACCTTATTGCCAATTTGTGCTGCTGATTCCCCCTCTTGGAGCCTTTTTGGCTCATGCACTTGGTTGATGGATGTTTTTCCCAGTGACGACTTGAGTGGCCAAGCTAGGGAGGCTGGGACTCTGGAGGGAGAACTTCCATGGTGAACGGCGTTCTAGCAGCAAGTTAGGGATATGTTTTGAGCTTGAGGTTTGCAGTGGCCTCTGGCTTCCCTTTCTCGAGTGAGGATTTTGTGACATTCAGGTGACCTGTTACCCCAGGGTTTTGTATAAACCTGCATATATTTTCTTCCGCTACATTGATAATTTTAACTTTCTCAGTATTGATGCCATTCGCTACCTTGGGTATTTCTACGGGCCTCATGCATGTGTTTCTAGGGGCTTAACTTTATAAGCACGCTGCCGCTGAATGTCGCATCTGATGCAGGGCACGAAAATTGGACCTGGGTTAGGTGACGTGACAAGCTTAGTTAGAAGAGAGAGAGAGCGAGAGAGAGAGAGAGAGAGAGAGAGAGAGAGAGAGAGAGATGGAGAGACCAAGTTGTATCAGTGCATATTCTTTTCCTATGTTTTATTTACTATTGTGTTAGCTTAAAAATGTTTATTTTTTGTCATTTTTTTTAATATATTTTTCATTAAACTATCTATTACTAATACTTTTATGAGGTTGTGGTTTTGATTGGGAGGTGTCGCGTGGTTCTTTTAGCTTCTCACTCAAAATAGCAAAGATTTCTACTTTTTTTGTAGAGGGACTACTTAGCCCAGATCCAATTATGCCTCTTACAAATTTATGACAATAGATTTAGTTATTTGCTCTTAAATAACCAAAGTTGGGAAAAGATTAGTGCTTGAATATGCAAATCCGGAGGTTATGATGGAGGTCATTTAGAGATAAAAGAATAGAACTGTGATAATAGTTTGCAATATTAGAAATATTCATTTACTATTCTATCTTTATCTATTTAAGGAGATATAATCAAAGAGCAAAGAGAATGAGTGGATTTATTTGGCTTCTATCTATATAGGTGCAATGCACCTTTATGTTTCATATGTAAGTTGCAAAATCTCATATTTGGTTTTAATGTAAAAAGTTTCAATTACATATAAAGATGGCATCATTTTTATATAAAAGGGTGGGAAAGAGAAAGTACAGGAGTTTCGGAAGCTTTATGGATTGAGGGATATTAAATGCAAGGCATCGCTTCAAAACCATACGAGAAACATTTTGAAATTCCTCGGACCATCACCCTTGTATTTGTCATTCCTTGTATTTCGTATATAAAGGGAGTACATGTATACCGGGTTGTTACCCGAGATAATTCACTGATCCTATAAACAAGGGGAAGTTTAGTGGAAGGCTTTCTGGTATATATCAGATAAACAAAGTTATGACTACGGTAGAGTGTTACTAGCCTCATGCTTATCGCTTATATATTCGCATGTATTTCAACTTTAAAGTCAAGGTAGTTGTAAGTTGAAATACTGATTAAAATCTTACAATTATTCTCACCATCATCCCCTTAAATTCTACATTCTTTCTTGGGGATGTCTTCATGCTCGCCGTTAAAAGGTATTTCATTTAATTTTTGTTTTGAGAAATCATTTAGGGACTAATTTTTTTATATAAAATATATGTGTGTGTTTCAATTGTTGTTAATTTGTGCACAACTTTTGCCAATTATCTTTTATTATTCATTCCTTTTTATTGCACTTTTAAAGCTTCTGTAGTCTTGAATTAAGCTATATCAATATCTTGTTAAAGTTGTCATTTAGCGATGGGAGAATTATGTGTAGGTTTTACATGCCAATTGATAGATTCCGAATTAGAAGAAACCAAAAGTTGGATGCGACATTGCGCCTACCAAAAGAACATGTAGATCAAATACTAAAATGTCTAAGTCTTATACGATTACATCCAACTTTGAAGTAAGTGTGTGCAAATAATGGAGAATTCGGTAGCAATGGAGGATCTATTCATTAAAACAAAAGTTACTGCATGGTTGACGAAATTTGTACCTATGACTTCAGCATTTACAAAAACAAAATTTTCTACAACCTCATTTGGAGGGATGACCAACTTGATCTAAGTATAGAGAATGGATTTTGTTTCTTGGAGCACAAATTGTTGGACCTTCATCTAGATTAGCTAATGCGTGGTCTTATGAAAAATTCAGAGTATTAGGTTCCCCTTCTTTCAATCCATTCACTGGGCATCGAATACCCACAAGCTTCAATCAACCGTAACTGCTTTTATTGCACTTCCCAAATTCTAGGCCAATGGCTCAACGCCTATAAAGAATCAAAAGCCCTAGCATTCCCTGTAGACATTGTTGTTCTATCATCACCACTAATCTTTGATGATTGTCTGCATTGTATGTTTATTTCCATGTGTAAAACTATATAGCTATATGCGTAAGAACGCTAAGACACAAGATGGTTTATGGTTGAAGACAAACCTTCTAAAAACGACATTACAATTTCTAGGCCTTCATTACTTCCAAGGATATTTCTATGCTTTAGATGCTCAATGGAGAGGATTGCTCGGGAATTTGGAATTATGGACCAAATCCTAGAACCAAGATTTTTGACATTAGTCATGAACTCCAAAATATAAATCTTAGTGACAATATTTACTTTGTTGAGTCTTCCCGACAATCTATTAATAATTTCAAGAAAGGTGCATTCTAAAATGCTCCATAAAGTGCTGACTTCACCATTTAATGATTTTGAGTCCAATTTCACGTGATACAAGTTACCTATATCTTGGTACAGTATATAAGTTGGATATTAGTCGTACCTTGCATTTGGAGCAAGGGTGAAGAGGAGTTTCCTTATTGGTTGGAAGAGATAGGCTCCAAAGGGATCAACTATTGTTTCATGGACATGACATATTCTCTCTTTTAAATGTGGAATACAATTTTCCAAGTTGGACAAATACATCTCTGCTGCTTTCAAATGATACTTTTATGCTTTAACAATCTTTGATGAGATGAAACTCTGTATTTTGTGATCGACCTCGATTGTATTACATGCAACCTTATG